>CAIGRH010222958.1:0-13959 GCA_903798295.1 Fraxinus nigra | reverse complement strand
ATTTAAACTTATATATATTCATATGTAATCGGAATTAAAACAATTTTAAATAAGGGTAAATAATAAATACAACATATTAATGCATCCTTTCAACTTTTATTTTCTTTTTCTTTTTATAAACCATTAGGGTATATTGGGCATATAGATAAATATGTAAGAATGAAAGTGGTATTCAGAAGTTTTTCGACAGTCACCGCCATTTATATATTGTAGATGAAAGAACGAAAAGTAGTGTACCTGCGCCATTGGTATCATTGAGTTTTTCTTTTGGCAACAGAATTAGGAAATTCTTTTGTGCGTTTCAGATGCCTTTGGCAATTGGGAAATTTTTAAAGCTATTTCTTCAACATTCTCAGTCTGTTCATTAAAAAAAAAAACAAAACTACAGTAAACCATATTAATAATAAGGATAATTCTATTTGTATCGAAAATGGTGTACCGAAAATGTTATACCCTCTCACATGCGAGCGGGGCTGCGTGAATAAAAAACTCCAAATGTGTGGTCCCCAAATCCTATTGTGAGTGTAGGTAAAAGATTAAGTAAAAAAAATGGTGTATCAGATGATGTCGTACAAAGAAGCCAATACCTCATTGCCTCTGTTTCATTTCCAAAGACGAAGTCAATATACCTGAACCAAATAGTAGAAATCGCTCAATCAATTTCTGGAAGACCCATTTAAATAGTTAATCAGTAGAATAAGACGTTGGCCTTAGGGAAATACTTTGTCAGTTTGTCTTGGACATCCTTAAAGAACTCACAGAAGAATGAAGCAGAAAAGTTCATACTAAAAATCTGCACATGCAACTTATTCTTCCGTACAAGTTAGCAGCATGAATATTCAAAAAGTTTCTAGATCCATGAAAAGGATTTCAGATTACCCGAGCAACTCTGAATGAATTTTGAGTAGTCCGTGTAGTAACAAATTATACAAATCACCAGTAATGCTCAGTGATACATTTGTGAAAAGTGAAGAATGAGATTAGACCAATTTTAAGAATTGAATTCTTCAGTTATGAAAAAATTACCTCAAGCATTGTACTCCACATTCTACTTCGATGCCATTTCATCGTACCTAAGAACGCGTTCATCAAAATTATTTCCATACACGACGGTGAAAATAAGCTCATATCGTCGTTAGATTACCAAAATGTGCAATGCTGCATTTCATAGAACAAGAAGAACACTTTATTGTCAACTTGAACTACTAAAGAACTGGAATAAAAATTTGTATGACAAAATTTGATCAATTATATTGCTATAGCATTTGAAGTAACAGACATTCCCAAGTAACCATAGTCCTACTTTTAATTAAATGACAAGGAGTCATGTATCACATTAATTTTTTCACGAATATAACAAATCCATTCTCAAGGTGTATTGTACTGTGCTCTAAATTAATTTTTTTACCAACATTCTGTAGAATTCATAATTTCAGGTTTTGTTTCTCATGAGAACTTCATGAAACCAAAATGTATACAAGAATGACTGTGAATCAGTTGTCAAGTCACATAAATCTCTGGTTACGTCTTCCGGTTCTTCTATATGACTTTCATTTACAAACGAACGAGCATGAAATGAAGTTAACTATTACAATTTGAGCAGAGATGGCTGAGAGGTTTTGACTTGGTTTGAAATGAACTTACATATATATACAGCACAGAGGAAGGAAAATGTGCCAGGAGGGGTTAATGAATGCGGCCCAAGTCCAAGCATGAAAAGATGTTGCTTGGTTTAATCAAACTTAACATCTTCAGTACCCAATCAGTTAACGTGGCATCCCCTCCATATCGTGCATGTCAGTAACTTGTAGATATAACAAATACTTCATGCATTGTAATGAAAAAGGAAAAAGCCGTTTGTACAATCGAGGTTGACAACTTCGGTTGACAATCCTCTCACAACGATGGGTCCCATTGTGTTTAAAAAAATAAAAAATTAACCATCACATCCACCCCACATGTGAGAGGTTGTCAACCGAGGTTGTACAACTAGCACGGTCCGATGAAAAAGGTATGAAAATAAACCCATAGCCAAATATTCACACACTTTGGCTCCATTTAATTCTCATTAATGTAGAATGAGAATGAAAAATATGGTCGTTATTAGGCCCCACACAAGAGATAGCAATTCAAAATTGATGGATTGATGTGATGGATAACGGTCATATTTTTCATTTTTATGGATTTTTAATGAGAAACAAATAAAGGCTTTGTTTCTCTTTCATACTTGTTCTTATTTTTTCGACAGCTAACTTCATCTTCGGAATGCAAATGACCACAGAACCATCCCTTGAACAGTTACATTTGCATGCGAACATTGCTCAAGTGTTCAAGCATTACAACAAGTGGACATAGAGGTAGTAAGAATTTATTGACAGCTCAATCTGACCAAATTTTGCTGTCAATAGAACAGTACTGGGCCCAATGACTGCATGGGTCCCACCACAATGTGAAATGATGTCCAATTTTGCCATGTGTACAGAAATGGACAGATTACACACATAGGTGGGGTCCAATTNTATGGTTAAGATACAGTGCCCTCAACAGTGAAAACAATGTTGTCAAGTAGTCTTCCGAAACCATGGATAGTGAATTTGGTACTTCTAACGAGAAACCATATTTCTTTATCTTCATTTAATGTATTTGTTGACAACCATTAAGGAAACGATGAACTTCTGTGTTTTCTATTTTAAGTGGGGCTTTTTGGACAATCGTGCAGCAGTGAAACTATTTGACATGTCGACGTTTAGTTCGACTATTTGACATTTCTTTCATTTGGTGCATTTCCTACTACGCCATTGTCTTTCACATTTCTTCTTGAAGTTGAGAAAATCCGTGGATGTTAAACTTGTCGATTCATCCTTTTCTTAATTTCTAGTTTCTGTTGCACTGGAGTGTAGGATACACGTGGTAAGTGGTTTTATTTCACATGTTTAATGGATATATGCAATGATATGTTTATGTGCACCTGTTCGACAATCATTAAAACAAAACTCTTTTTTTTTTTTTTCTCTCGGACTTATTTTCAATAATACATTCTTACAATAAAATATTTTGCACCTATATCCAAAATCTTTTCCTAATTTTTAATCACGTCCTTAAAAAAATTACTATTTCAAAACTCAGTTTCTCCAAAAAAAAAAGGAAAAAAAAAATCATTATAATGTTCGTCTAACGGGGTGGTAAATATTGTAAAAGGGTGTTTGATAGAGATTAAAATCAGATTAAAATTGAAAATATAGCCGTTATTGTTGACTTTTATTAGACGAGTAGGACCCAATAACGGCCATATTTTCAATTTTAATTGGATTTTAAGCCGTACCAAACATGCTCTTAATTTGTACTATTTTTTGGAATTTGTCACNTTTTTTTTTTCTCTCGGACTTATTTTCAATAATACATTCTTACAATAAAATATTTTGCACCTATATCCAAAATCTTTTCCTAATTTTTAATCACGTCCTTAAAAAAATTACTATTTCAAAACTCAGTTTCTCCAAAAAAAAAAGGAAAAAAAAAATCATTATAATGTTCGTCTAACGGGGTGGTAAATATTGTAAAAGGGTGTTTGATAGAGATTAAAATTGAAAATATAGCCGTTATTGTTGACTTTTATTAGACGGTTGAGACCCAATTACGACCATATTTTCAATTTTAATTGGATTTTAAACCGTACCAAACAAGCTCTAATAAATAAACAACACTAGGGTACTTCTCATCCATCTCGATTCATGGCATCACAGTTTTCGACAAAAATAATGAATTTCCGATAGATTCACATGTTTTTTAGTTATAGATTTGAGTATCGTGACAAAAATAACGTTAGAATAACGAGACAGAGAGTGGTCCGTGAGTTACAACGTCACCAATATTTATGCCCCACAAGTTTTCATTGCTTCTCAATATTACCTGTAAAATTGAAAGGGTTAAGAAGCTTAAATGGCAATAAATATATTCCACCTTTACCCCTCATTTTTGTCTACATTCAGTACATTACATCCTATGTATACATGATAAAAGTACATGAAAACTAAATCAGCCACAAAGATTTAATACAAGAGAGAGCGAGTTCGTAGCAGCCGGTGTATCTTGACGCCTACGAGTCATTACGTAAATCAAGCAACCCACATAGAATTTAACACCCGGCTTCTATGAACAGAGAACAAAGGTTACATGCCCTGGGAAGGCGATGGTGGGACCTTGTGCAGCCATGTTCCGACTTCCTGAGACCTGACTGCTTTATTTGACAAACCACGTTTCTAGCATTTGGGTACAGATGCCAAATTTATTTTCCCTTCGGGAAAGAGAAAAAGGTTACAAGCCCTGGGAATGTGATGGCGGGACTTTGTGCAGCCCAGTTCCGACTTCCTGAGAACCAACTGGTTTATTTGACAAACGACGTTTGTAACGTTTGAGTACAGACGCCAAATTTTCTTTTCCCTTGGGGAAAGCCACATCACCAGCTGCAGTGCCTGTTCGACCCTTTCGGCAAGATATAGCAATTTCAACATCTTTGATGACATCGAAAAGCGTAGAAGCAGTTGTAAATTTTCCCCGACCCGGTTTTGGAGGAGGGGGCAAGCTCCCATTTGAAATTGGAGGACTTAACCTTTGCTGGTACTCTACTGAAAGCTGAAGACAAAAACAGGGAGCCACTGGAGCACGAGGTTTCGAAAAGGCTAGATCAATAATCCCCTGCAGAAAAATGTACATACGTAATCAAAGGTCATTGAGAAAACTACGAAAGCAAAACAAAAATGTTAATTCATGGAAAAGGTGAAAACCTTTATAAACATCTCTAGCCAAAAAGCACTTCAAAGTTTAACTCTCTCGATAAAACACCACCTCTGTTTGAGAAATAATTCTCTCAAAAAAGAAGATTAAAGATAGATTCTAGTGGTTTCAAGTCCAAGAATAACCAGTTCACAATACAAGTAAACAGTGTTTGCATGGTTCGGTTCAAGCTGATTCCAAAGAGAACCAAACCGAACCAAGAATTATTGGATATCTTGTAAATGGAATCATTGGGTTCAATTTTAATTATGGAACCAAAACCGAACCACTTGGTTGGGTTCGGTTCCATTCTGTTAGGTTCCATACCATAATTAAATTTTTCAATGTTTCCATAATTCCAACAACTATTCCATTCTCCTAAAGTTTGAAACAACACAACATTACTCTTAACAAATGATAAGTTTCATCTTGAAAAATAACAAAAATAGGCCAAATTTCAAAACAAAACAAGCTGTCTAATAACATTCATTCACAATTGACAATTGTATACATCATTTGAAATACAATTGATGGTGAATGGGCGTAATTTTTTCTAGAAAAAAATTAAGCACCTATTTGATGTAGATTTTTTGAGAATAAATTTTGTGAAAAATGATATTTTTGGAGAATGTGATTAAAAAGTAGGAAAAGTCGTGCAAAATTATTTTATTAGGAGAATGTGTGATTAAAGTAAAACAAGGGTTAAAATATTTCGGCAGATTCGATATCAAAAAATAAAAAATAAAAAACAGGAGATTTAGTTCTAGGTCAAGACGTAGAACCGAACCAAACTCATCGATTCTCCATTCTAATACCTATTACCGAATTTAACCTAAGGAGAACCGAACCCAACTGCTCGGTTCAGTTCGGGTCCCCAATTTGGTCAGGGAGTTTTGTCGACCCCTATATGTAAGTGACGTCTTAATGTTGCCAAAGTTCAAGTCGCTTGAAGTACGAGGACACAATGAGGAAGGGGGATTACTTTATCGAACAATATCCTAATAGCAGCACTAACTGCACTACTCCTCACACCTCACACCAACCCAAAAACCCCCCAAAAACATCTAAAGATTCTTGTATAAATACTTGGGATAATCATGAGCTTAATACAATAACAATACATGTCCCTTGCAGGAAGCAACTGATCTAAAGGAAAATCAATTAGCAGAAATGACTGATTTTCTATTTGGTAAAGAATAAAGTGGGGAGAGGAACAAAACAGTAACAAATAAATTAAGAGTGAAATGAGAACTAAAGAAGGTACAGATGGAAATAAGTGAAAGAATAGCATTTACCTGAAGACGATTAAGTACAAAAGTGTATTTTCCCCAGAGTTCCGGCCTGCTTTCCATGCGTGAAAGGTCAAGAATCCTGTGAATGCACCATACCCCGAAGCTAACAACAAGATCTACTCTCCAAACACATCCATCACCACAATGAGGAATTGACAGCAACTTCATATAGTCTGTCTCGTCTATCTTTATTCCAGAACCAAGCTTCCTGTCTAAACCACTAGTTTCAACTTCATACAGGACTCTCTCCCTTACAGCCACTCGATCTATAAGATCCTCATCGGCTCCATCATTTTGGCTAAACAACCAATCAGATCCTTCCAACTTCAGAAGCTTTAAAATGCAACTTCTGAAAGACTGCAGAAGCTTTGCTTCCAAATCGATTGTAGCTGCAGATTCTTGAGTTTGGGCAGGAGATTTAACAGCCACACCAAATTGTTCATAGGGCTGCTTAGACCACAAAGAACCGGCCCCCGAACTTGAACCAAATTGCAAGGAAAAAGCATCTCTACAGACTTTTGAAGGAGAGAGTTCACCAAATCCCAAAGCAGTACTGGCCAACGAAGAAGCACTGGAACAGGTTTGCACAGGTGCTAGGCGGCTAATGGATTGCCCATATCCCACCTGATTCTTCCATTGGGAGCTGTTACCAGACACAGAATAATCTTGCTGTGGGATACGAAGTCCTGATATGTCAGGTAAACTGTAATATTTCTTCACATTGACTGAGCTATTAGTATTATCCGCAGGATCAGGAGAGGAAAGGTCGTGAACTGCTCGTTCAGATTTCAATGAACTGTTTCGAGAAACGGGAATGTTGTGAAAACCAGGTGGCCTGAGAGCGCTCACCCCACTCTGCAGCTTCTGTCTCGACAGACGAGCAAATGAATCTACGTAGTTTGATTTGATCAAGGGTGAGTACTTCTGGTTTAATGACTCCAATTGAGCATTTATATAATCAGAATCTTTTTCTTTAGACATTCGACTGAGATAGGAAGCCAATTGATAACCATGAATAGTGGCTGGCTGTTGGTTATAGCCAACAGAAGATGCTGGAACATGCACACTGTAATAGCGCCTCTCACCAGAGTCAAGTGCATTGTGGCTGGAACTTTGCACGTCTGCATCAAATAATTGCATTTGAGT
The DNA here is from genome assembly GCA_903798295.1 of Fraxinus nigra. NCBI lineage: Eukaryota > Viridiplantae > Streptophyta > Magnoliopsida > Lamiales > Oleaceae > Fraxinus > Fraxinus nigra. Next base: position 6,748 of record CAIGRH010222958.1, on the reverse strand, counting down.
CGACCGCATTGGAGGCCCCTGCTGAACCCCAAGAGAGGACTCCATACCACTACGTCCAATCTGTTGAAGGGGACTGTAAAGACTTGAAGTTCTCAAGTCAGATCCTCTTCCACCCATAGTTAGAGAATATCCAGTAGATTCTGTAGTAATGCCTTCGACTTCAACTGATGCAAAGGAAGATTTTGGATCTACCTTTGAATCAATCCCCAGTAAAACATCTAGTTTCTTACCCTTGGCTTCTTGTGTGGCTTTCCCATGGAAATCAAACAGCTGTCCCCAAAATTCATCAAGAACTATAGTCAATTGGCGCCTTGCAGCACGGCCTAGTCCTGCTAATCTTGATAGACTTCCAGGACCACTTCCTAAATCATCACCTTTTCCACTAAGACTTCTAAATGATCCTGGACCTTCAGATGTCGAAGACTGGATGCTTTCAGAAACATCTTTAGTGGATTCTTTTGGCTCCAAAGGTTCTCCTTCATCACACCTCTCATTCTGGTTACTTCCCTCTATACTCGATGTCTTTTCCCCTATGTTCTTTGTCTCAGTGTTGAAGGTGAAGGCATCCGTAGATTCATCTTCAAGAACCTTGCAAACAGGTTTAGCCATAGCTGTCTCTCCAAGGGTTGCAGACGCCTCAGGAGAGCGCACAGAAGCACCTGATAATGTGATTTCAGATTTATTCTCCTCAATTGTGGTCAAATGAAGATTACTCTCAGAATCCAACAGCATTTCAGTAGACTTTAAACTGGGACTTTGAACTGATACGTTTTGATGGCTTCCCAAAGATTTATCCAACAAACTGGGCACTTGGACCTCTGTAGCCTTATCTATTTGATATTGCGCACCATTAGTTTCTATCTGATCTCTCTCTGCAAATGCCTCTGGCACAGAAAATTTGGGCTCCCAGTTATCTACTCCGAAACTTGCAGATTTCAATGGAGTGGTTGCCAGCCAAAGCATCAAACAGAGAAAGAAAGAAGCTGTGGCCAGAAGAATAAGATAAGAAATAGGCAAGCTACCCCCTATGCTCCACTTCAAATTATTAACCCAATCACTATTGCCGAATATCATCTCTATTACAAAAATAATCTTCAGCCCCAGCATCCCAATAAATGAGACTAAAGCGAAAAACTCAACCAGCTGGGAAACTTTATAAGCACCCATAACTGATCTGGATGAAGCAACTCGGAATAGAGGAATAACAGAAGATGGTAGCAGAAGAGCAACCATAACCTGTGTAAAGATCAGGAGTTGATATATGCCTTCAGCTCCGGAATTCCACACGCAATAAAGGGCCGGAATGATGGCAATTATTCTGATGGTTGCACGATGAAGCCAACCAGGAATGTCCATTCCAAAGAAATCATGGATAATTACTTGCCTACCACGACTCCATGTTAATGCTATTATTTGATTAGAGAAAAACAATATCAGTATCAAGGCCAATGAAGTTATCGAACTTTTAAACACCTGCGTTATTATTAAGAGAGTTCCATTAGAATGTATGCATGAGAAAACGACAACTGAATATGGGTAACAGGAAAACAAAATATAGCATATCCAACCTCGACCTGATCCAACAATGACAATGCATCCTGAAAAGTGAGCAAAACGAGGCCTGTACTGTAGAACACATTGGCTGCCAAGTTCACTAGCATACAGTTCACCAGAAAAATGCCACTGAAGATGCATAGAGTGGCAATGAAATGGTCATGGCACAAGGCCCCTATAGAAACAGTAGTTGGCCCTTGAACTTGCTGCAAAATAAAGGAATGGTGAAAAATGAGCAGATTTTGTTAATCTATAAAGAAAAAATAACCAATATAAAAACGAAAAAGAAGAGAGAGACACACATACACCCTAGCCACTACTAACCCAAAGTGTTATTGACTGCAAAAGCTTGATGTCGATCAGAAAAATCACACACATACACCCTAGCCACTACTAACCCAAAGTGTTATTGACTGCAAAAGCTTGATGTCGATCAGAAAAATCATTAAAAGTCATTGTCGGAGCACTCTACCTACCACTAACTCAAAGTTTGTACAGATGTAAGCAAGCATATGATGATATCAAGGCGATTATGTCAAATGCACAAAGTTTCTCAAGTCGACAACTTAATATCATTCCAGAACACAATGTATAAAATGTCAATCAGGAAAATAAAACTAAGGGAAAGTGCCTAAAAATATTCAGGGAACGAGCGACACGGAGACAATTCATAATGATCATAATTTCTACTTTCCATAGACCAAACATCAAAAAAAATTGTCTTAAAGGCATACAAGCAGCATCACAGAATAATTTTCTAAAGAGCCCTGTAATCAAAGGAACAGCCACAGCATGGAAGTACTGCCAAATGCGGCAACATGAATGCCACAAAAATAAAAAGAATATATGCATGCCTGCATGAATGCTAGTGCAAATGAAAACGCGAACGTGCAAACAGAGAGAGAGAGAGAGAGAGACCTGTACAATGGAAGAATGGAGGTAAAAATTGTGAGGCATTATACTTGCTCCAAGGAGACTCATCAAGGCATATGCACTTTCCCCACTCAACTTTGTAAGCATCCCACCCATTGAAAATGATCTTTCAGGTTGACTTACCAGAACTCCAAAAACATAAGATAGTAGAATTAAGCTTGTCAAGCATATGGATAAGAACTTTGCTTTGCGATTCTCCTGGAACCATATCGATGAACTCAGACTACTATTTAAATTTGTATTGGTAATGCTTTCAAAATTTTAACAAAATGAAATTTGCAAAACTTACAAGAAGGGTATCAAGAAATGGAAATAGAATGGCATCAATGCCCGTTAAAAAAACACAGTTAAATAGATCGATTCCTAAGATAGCATTAAGTCCATAAGCAGTGCCCAGAACCTACCAGAATCAGTTGAATGTATGATCAATAAGACAAAGACAGAGGAAAAGGCAACAACTAACTTTAAATAGTTTCAAGAAAAGAAGAGTAAAATCACCATCATAAGGTCCAATGCAATTATCGAGATCTCAGCTTGAACTCCTAGGAATATGCATGTTATATTGTCATATTCCTCACTGCAAATCTTTGACAATGGCAATTACAATCAGTTAGCATATTGTTCAACATTTACATAAAATAAGAAACTCTCAAACAGGATAATGCATAAAATTTAGATATAAAAAACAACTGAACAGTCAATTGGAAAAATGGGGAGGAGGGGAGGGAGACCAAACGAACTCTCAATACCAATACATTATTAGGAGAAATGTATAACTTGCAATCTAGTACATTAAATACCCCTAGATAACACGTCATAATTCTTAAGATTGCAAGCTCATAAAGAACGGGGGCACATTTTAAACTTTCACCAGATGAAGGAACATACACTGTTCTTTCTTAAATTAAGCTTAGTCTGATCATTATGGGGTTCAATATTCAAGACAACAAAAAAACACTTCTGCAAGATGACTGTTTTCTTAGTAATTAGTGCAAATACTTTTCAAATTAATTAAAAGGCCATACTGAGTAACAAATCATGTATAGTATTAGTCGACTCCTCATTCCCCAATATCTGCAAATTCTTAATCTAAAGTCACTAAAGATGTCCAATCTAAAAAAATTTGTCCACCTTGTGCAAAATAAAATGCTGAAGGCGAATGACTACCTGAGCAAGATCTTTGCCAGTGACCACGGCAATACAAGCTGAGAGGTATTGACAAAGAATTGCGACACAATTAAATATAAGCATGAGCAAAACCACATCAGAACTGAAGCGAGCTCCCCCATCAACAGTCGCAGCCCACTTTCCAGGGTCTACATAGCTGATAGCAATCCAAACCACAGGTACAGCAGAAGCAAGAACCCGCGGAAGAACATTTGGCCTATGGTCTGTGGTCAAAGTCTCTGATTCCATTTTTTAATTAATCAAATGTAAAAATTTAGCATTATCCTCTTGAGCATTCACACTTCCAGTGTAGCTGGAAAAATGACCAAACATTACCAAGCTCAGTTAATTACATATGCCAGTTGCAAACAGACGATGCATTCCAACCTCTAAAAAGGCTGGGTATGAAATCAATTAGCAACCCCTGTATTCAAAAGATAACCAAAACCTAAAACCTGATCTTCCAAGAGGTCCAGTTCACGATCTTGCACGGTCATCCATACAAATTCCAGTATCATTTCATTATTCACATGAGAACTGCAGAGACAGCAAACCTTTTGACACCAGTAATGTTCACAATTAAAACACCTTCATCCCAAGTTAGAATCAATGTCACTCCTGCCCAAAAAAGATCAGCCTTGTCTGAATCATATTCTTCTTCTTTGCTTGATAATGAGCAGAGCTATAGGTTGAATGGTGCTTCTGACCGCCAATTATCTCATTATGTCATAAAATAAGATTGTGATCTCTGCTCAAAAACTTCGAAAAGATAGGCACTGCTAAAATGCTCCAATGTCAAACTGCACTCACCACCCTAATTCAATAAAACAACTTCAAATATGAATATAAAATCAAGAATGAAGGTAATATATCGAGATCTTAGCATCAAGACATGTTCAAATGTTGTACGCAAGAAAGTGGGAATATAAACAATTGTTATCATCCTCAAAATGTAATAATATTTATGAAAAATAGAAAGCCGAATACTAAATACGAGAAAGTCGAGAATCCCATTTGAACAACTTAGATTTAACGAGACTACAATTGTGAGCATTTGGAACCTCAAAATTCAAATTCGAAATAATTACTTTCTCGTCAAAAAATGATGTTTTAAGAATCTTAATATGTGACCCCAAACCCGTTAAAAAATATATTGCATAAGGTCAACTAAAAAATGATGTTGGAAATCACCATCTATTTAAACATATCAGAAATCCAATAGGCATATAAGAAATTGAACCAGAAAAATTTACTGTAAACTAAAACCAAAAGAATCAAAGCTTTCAATAAGAGATTATGTATATAAGTCTACCAATACCATAAATTCACGAGTGTATATGAGTTCAATTTAATCACTACAACTAATAGCAGATTCGTTTCTCTTTGCTCATTAACTTGCGAATTCAAAGTCATACAGCAAATAAAACAACTCCCAAAAAGGGATTCAACAACTTCAGCAAAAGAAACAAACCAAAATAAAATTGAAACCTTAAACTGCATATTGAAAGACAATATCAAGATTCAAATCCACCATATCGTCACAACATGAATAATTACACAGCCAAAATTTCACAAACAACACCTAAAACCAAGAAGACTTGATTTTACGCGCAAAAACCCCAGAACCCAAAAGCCTCTACCCGGAGCTGAAATTAAAGAACAAAACCAAAAAGTCCACGTACACTTAATTTAACACTTACTGCGATGGATCTGAAATTGGTACGAAAATAAATAAGGAACATTTTACTGAATAAATATTCATACTTCAACATGTATATAAACACGAAAGTAAACTAATTTGTAAGTATTGTACACATACGGAGATTGGACAAGTGGATATAAGCTTTTTAGGGTTTTTTCTCCCCTTTTTTCTTGATTTTACCTTTCTGGGTTTCTCTTTGTCTCTGCTCAGAGTTAGATCTTAGGCTTTCAAGAAGCCACGCGTTTACTGATACTGACCATAAGCTGGGAGAGTGCATAAAAAGTATAAAAATATACAGACGGAGAGATGTATAGGGGTTACTTCACGTCTTCACGTCACAAAATATGAGAGAGAGAGAGAGAGAGAGAGAGGGAGAGAGAAATATTGTTGTAAGAACTAAGACATAATAAAAAGATAAAGTGTAAGGTTCAGTTATTTTGCATTAATTATAATACTTTGTTTATATTAAATAAATAAGGAGTCTTTCATTTAATCTATCACTTAGAGCCATCTAAATTGTATTTACAATCCCACTAGCGATGAATAATATTACTTTTAAAATATTCCAACTTATATCGTAATTGCGAGGAAAAATAAGACCTTTTAATAAGTTAGAGAGAAAATATGAAAAATTGTCACAGACAAGAGATAAAAGGAAAAAAAGGGGACAGATGGACGAACGAATAAGGTTGAAGATAAAGTTGTATTAAGGAGAATTTTCAGTAAAAGGTAAATCCGAACTTTAAAAATGACTAAGGGTCCGTTTGATTCACCTGATTTTCCTAGAAAGTTGGAAAAACTTTTCCATTTTCTAGCTTTTATGGTGTTTGACGGGAAGATTTTTACATGGAATTGGTTTTCCTCATGCAGCCTCAAGCGCCTCCTTTTCTTGGTTTTCAAGGAAATTGTTTTCTTTTGGTTTCGATGGATTTTGGTTTACCTACTTTTTTTTTTTGTGTGTGCAATTGAAAAAAATTCTAGATACAATGGTTTAAAAATATTCACTTTTATTAACAATTTTCATGTAAAACAAAGCCAAACAAATGTTATTCGATATGGTAAAAAAAAATTCAATTTTATTTTATTTTATTTTATTATTATTTTTATTTATTTTGTAATTAGAACAAATTCTATACACAATGATAGAAAACATTATCACTTTCATGTATAATTTCCATAAAAACGAGACAAAACGGGACACCAAACTTACAACATTTTTTAGGTGGAAAATTATACCAATCAAACACAATTTATTACAATTCTCAGTAAAACATTTTCTAGTCAATTCAATTCACAGTAAAACATTTTCTTTCCACCCATTTTCCACATTTGCAATCAAACAGACCCTTAGTTTTGGATCGTTGAATAAATGAAGCCAAAACAAAGGATGGA
>CAIGRH010222954.1:0-10539 GCA_903798295.1 Fraxinus nigra | reverse complement strand
ATTATATCTGGAACCGACGGTTCCATTTACTAAATACCCGAAAATTTCTGAAACCGAAAAAATCGAACCGAACCAAACGGACTCGCGCCCACCCCTAGACCTGACGAAGGGTTAAGCCAATCACAACCTTCATCCAACGGCCACCACAGGTCCACATGTCACCATCTTAATAAAACCCTCCACTAATAAAGTTGTTTTTCACAAAAACACCCCTCTTCAATTTTGGTAGCACACATCACACGTGCACTTCTCAACGAAACTTATAATTCACAGTCAACTTATGTTGGGTTTCTGTAAGACTAACAGTTTGTTTGAGTAGTATATTTAGAAGAATGTGTAGTAAAAAAATAAAGAAATTTTTTTGGTATATATGTAGAATATTTTATTGCGTAAATGTGTGGTTGAAAATAATCATGTAACAAATTATAAAATAAATTAATGTGTGTCAAACGGGCAGTAATCTACCCAGCATGAATTTGATGCTGACAAAAATTTTTCACCGATGACACCACGTTTTTTAGTAGTGTATATGTATTTGTCGAGAACTTGTAAAAGGTTCTAAAAATTATTTCCATTTGTCTTGTACCTCCAAACCTTAATTCTTGTTGTGTAGTTTCCGTATGTATATTTGCAAAGTGTACAGTTCAATACAATACAACATACCAAATGAAGCTCAAAGTTATCTAGCTAAAATATGTTGTGACACCAATTACCTTTCGAATGAACTCTCAATAAACTTGATGTCGAATACATGAATTTCTTTTACACATCGAGGGAATGAACATGGACACATATCCACAGAACAAAAACACTATCTAGGACCTGAATTTCTTTTACACATCGACGGAATGAACATGAACACATATCCACAGAAAAAAACACTATCTAGGACCTGAGAGTTGATGTGATGACGTATAGGAGAAAGAATTGTATGAGCCAGTAGTGCTACTGTTACCTAATGGCCGTCTGTTCAAAATAAACTCATTCTGCTCATTGTTTTCTTCCAATCTAGATGCTTCAGTGAATCTCCTCCCATAAAACCTCAAGAAATTCAAGGATTCCATCCTCGGTTCGCCCAAAGGCAAAATACCTTCCAACATCCCAACAACGTTAGACATTGAAGGCCTCAGTGATGGCTCTTCATGCACACAACAAAGAGCTACTCTTACTAATTTTTCCACTTCCTCCATTCTCACCCTTCCACCAAGTCTAGGATCCACGAGCTCCGAATACCTCCCTTCCTCGTGCATTTCCAACGCATAGAGGGGGAAGTAAATTAGTCGATGTCCACATTCTCCAGACGAAGGTGAGTGCTGGTTATTACCAGTGTTGATATTGTTTCCTGCATTGTTATTGCTTGGGGTTTGAGCAGAGGAATTCTTCTTGCCCCTCAAGATTTCAAGCAGTACCATTCCGTAACTATACACATCGGTCCTGTCTGATATAGCCGAGCTAGTCAGCCACTCCGGTGCTAGGTACCCTCGCGTGCCTCTTAGCGTCGTAAAGAAACCAGACTCCTCAGGGCTAAGCAGTTTAGAGAGCCCAAAATCTGAGATTTTTACTTGTAATTTATTGTGTAAAAGAATGTTCTCTGGCTTTACATCACAGTGGAGGATCTTGTGTTCACATCCAGTATGCAAATATGCTAGTCCTCTTGCTGTTCCAAGGGCAATTTCATATCTCTCTTGCCATTCCAAAGCAGGTCCATCATTGCCGAAAAGAGTACGATCCAACGAGCCTCGATTCATGTACTCGAAGACCAGAAACTTTTGTCCTCCATGTGTACAGAAGCCTTTCAATCTAACCAAATTGACATGGTGAATTTTTCCAATTATGCCAATCTCAGTTAGAAATTCCCTCTTCCCTTGAGCTCCCAAGCAAGTAATCTTCTTCACAGCTATATCTACTCCATCTCGAAGAGTACCTTTGTACACTGTCCCAAATCCACCAGAACCAATCCGTGTCTTGAAATCTTCAGTTGCCGCCACAAGCTCATCATAGTTAAACCTCACGGGCAGACCAAGAATTCCAGAAAATTCAAACTCTCCCTCTGTAGAGGACGAAGAATTTGCACGGCCCGACTTTTTATTTACATTTCTAGCCCACTTTCTCCTCCTCCTCAACCAAATTATAGTTGGTACCAGTACCATGGCAGCTAACAAAACCCCTAGCGATGGTAACAGAACTATTGCCAAAACAGGGAAATCGGATTTCTTATCCTCCAAATCACCATTTGGATTTTCGACCACCATTACTTTAACGTATCCCAGACGGTCCTCATCTCTTGCCGGATTGGACTTTATCATAATGGAACCTAAATAGTTATGAATTGCATAACAAGATCCCGAGTCCTGACTATGGAAAATGCCCAAACAAGAGCAATTTCTAGAGCAAAGATCCTGACAGACAGACAGATTCACATAACGCAACATAGGATCCATAAAATCATTGGAGAAATAATCCAAATTATCCCTCAAACTCATATACTTTATTGAAGTACCATTTGATGATGAGGAGCCATCACAGGAATCAGGCAGGTCCAAAGAATTATCAGCAGGCATGCAATCGCCATTTTTTTTCATCGGATCAGTGTGAAATCCTTGCGCACACTGGCACATTCCTCCATTGGTACAAACATTAAGCCTTCTGCATATAGATGGAACTCTGCATTTATCAGCGGGACCCACAAACTCTTGAATTTGGGATCTATCCCTTGCATCTATATTTACAATACTGAAAACGCCATTAGGATCCAATTTAAGGATTCGAAAAGTAGAGGAATCATCAACAGCAGCATTAGAATTATGCAAGACAACTCGTGTTACAACTACAGTACCATTTGATCCCATCAAATACATTGCAGTAAAATTCATTACCATGTACTCAACCGCGAAAATTGTATCCCTGAAAGCCTTCGTATCCATCGACAATTTGTAATATGTCATCCCATTCCATTGCAACATCGCATCATTTTCACCAATCACAAATCTATAACTACCTTCTGATAAGTCCTCTTCGTTTACAGAAGACACCAATGATTTCCCGACTCGTAATTCTTGTCCCATCACAATCACATCAGTCGGCGAATCGAAACTTTCCCATACAGTTTTATTCATACCATCGACCATGATCAAATTCCCTGATTCTAGCAGTTGCAAAGATGAAACAGGAGAGGGTCTGTTTTTGCGCGGCGTTGACCAGATGGGGTGGCCTGTATCATTGTATAGAGTTAGCCCATCGGGCGAAAAACGTAGCTCGGAAGATTCAGAAATAGGCGTATTGCGATTGGCAGACCAAACTATAGTGTTGGATGGGACTTGGATTATGACTAAGTAGTAGGATTGTGACTCGGATTTGGAATTTGTTATTCGGGCCTGGAAAGATCCATTTTTTGAAGCCAAGAACGCCCCAGAATGGTCTACGAACTGAAGAAAAGAAGCTGTGAAGTTTGGAGTAATACAGGAATTGAAAACTCGGCCAGAAAGTGTAGGATAAGGCAGAAGTGCAGAATACAAGAGGAAGAGGGAGATGGTGGTGGTGGTGGTGGTATATAAAAATGATGCCATGCAGCCACAGCGGAGGAGGAGGCGGCGATGGTGGTGGGAGGAGGATTTTGGTGGTTTACTTAGATGTGGGATTTCGGGATGCAAGATTTCTTGTTCTTGTTAACCATTATTGTGTTTCTGGGTTTGTTTAACGTGTGAATTGATGTTGTGAAGTTTGTGTTGAAAGAAGGGGTGATGGGGACTGCTGAATTAATGGTGCATATGGATTTTCTTTGCGTCTACTAAATGTTACTACTTTACTCGGTTAAATTGATGATTAATGTGCCGCCAAGACAACTTTGTCCGTTTCTTCCAATTGAGGATGCTTGTTCTTTTCTTCCCATTTGTGGGGCCGGGTGGGATGGGGTAGGGACGTTACAAGTTGCTAAGTTAGGAACTCTATAATTTTCATTTTGAGAACCCAGTTTTGGAAGTCAAAAGAAATTTTGGTGTGAAATGAAATGGTTAGTGGCTTGACGTGGCGTTTTATGTTAGTAGAAAGAATTATGCTACAATTTAAGAGAGATTGACAAAATTCTTGACATAATGTCACGTGACATTTTATTATTGGAATGTTTAAAATAAAGCTAATTTTTTTATTCAATCACATATTTCCAACATCCATTATGTCAAAGCAACTGTCAACATCTTAGTAGAAACTCAAATTTGTTGTCTCGTCAATACATTTTTTATGACAAAGGATAATGTGTTGAAGTGTCAAAAATATATTAGGACTGTTAAGAGAATAAGAACATCTCCAAAAAAAAAAAAACTCTCTAAACATAAAATACTCTCTGTTTTAGAGAATCAATGCTTAAAAATGAGTTCTAAGAGATTTTCTATTTCATTTTATTTTTTAAATAGAAAGTGAATTTGACTCTTCAAATTTAGGGAACCAAATTTATTCTCTATTCTAATTGTACAATGATTTCATTTCATACATTACAAATTCCAATGCTCTACAATTTAAAATTATTCAAATTACATTTAAGTTGATTGGTTTTGAAAAAATATTAAATAAGATATAAGAAGAAATTATTAAATGTTAATTAAAAAAACAAAATAAGAGTCGAAATGGAGAGCTTGTTGGAGAGCTTGTTGGAGTGCATGAAAAAAATTACTTTCTAAATTTAAAGATACTCTCTATTATGCATAAGATGTTCTTTGAAAATAGATAGCCTCTTCAAGATGCTCTAACAAGTTCGTGATAATACACCTCAACTCTGCTTGCAGACTATTGATTGAGTGAAACCTACAAGTGTAAGGATTGTTGACAAGTAATAAATATGATGAGAAGAGTTATCATTCTATCGAGAATACATTTTAATTTAAGTGTACTAGTTTTGCATTGAAATTGAAGTATGTATACGAAAGGGATTATTGTTGATTTATAATTATTCTAAATTCTTCTAAGAAATATGTAACAAGTGTTTGATTTTATCAAATTTTGGATGATTGTATTGGATTTCGAATCCATCTATTGTTATTTACTTCAATTTTTTATTATGCAATCTAGTCATATTCATGCATTTTTAACTATCGGTAAAGTTATGATATATAATTTTCTTTTTCAAGATAAATTAAGTCTCTGTTTGACATTTAATATTTTCAAACTCTTTTTTATATATACTCATTTTCAACCAAACATTCATATAATAAAATATTTTGCACGTGAACACAAAACTTTTCTATATTTTTTAACCACGCATTCTCCTAAATCACTTTCTGAAATGCTATTTTCTTCAAATAATGGTTGTAAAACAGGGATTAAATCTATTTTAATTACTATCTGATTCTATTCCTAATCCAGATTCGAATGAATAGAATAAGTTATACGATTACTAATATGATGGCACATACGATATTTTTATTTCTAACATCTATTAACCTTGTGTTAATCTCATATCGTTCTAAACTTATTGTGAATTTTTCAGTACTACAACAAGCAACTAGATATCTAATTGTTAGATGCACAATTAAGCAATGCAATGGGAATGCAAATCTAATCAAAAAATGAAGAATTAACTAAACTATTAGTTTTGAATTAAAATAAATAAACAATAGAGCTCATCTTCATTCAATACAAAAAAGGGACTAGCCTACCATGATTTTGAATAAATTACAAAAAAATAAAAATAAATAGAAGTCAATCGGATCATGAAGGAATGCAAGAGATCATGATATTCTTTAAGATGTAGATAGACAAGGGCATTAGATTAATACCTGCTCTAGAATCAATTAAAGCATCTATAACATGCTAATTTTCTATAGAGAAAGATGAAATAAAACTCCCCATATCTTTCAATTTAGGGAGCTTGTGTTGTAGAATTGTGTTGCACTCTTCAGTCAATGCAACTATTTCATTCACTGACAACTTTTTCTTCTTGGTCAACATCTTTTTCAAAAAACTTAGTATAATTTGAAATTTATAGAATGGCATCAATGAAATGAATGTTGATGTAAAGTTGTCAGAGAGCATCCAAGAACTTCTTGATCTACTTTTTCAGCTTATTATTATGCAACCTTTAAGGGAATGGGACTGAAGGTATATGTTTATTGCTGATTCTTTAAAATTGATCCATTTGTTCTTCGTCCGTGGTAGGTATTTGATTCTTCTCGATCACTTTCTTCTTTACAGTGATTTATGGCATTTGAACTCCAACTCTCGTTGTGATAGCTTGAATATGTTCCTCTTTTGAAGCCTTTGAGGGAATGAATTAGGAGGTACATAAGCTTGAACAAGGGTAGCTGATTTTGTTGATGGTGTCTTAACAAATTCATATCCCACAACTTCAACAGCTAATACATGTTTCCGTTGGTTCTTTTCTATGTCACTTGGGATGATACCCTATGTTGTATTAGAAAGTGTAGCTACCATCGATCCTATCAAAATTTCCAAATTTTTATTACAGCCTACTGGCTCTGAAAATTAGTCTCTTTGGGCAATGTACTGAGCTACTAGTTCTTCCAACGATGGTCTCTTCTCTTGATATAGCTGAATTCATGGTAGGTTTCTCTGAATGTGTTTTTAACCACATCTATGTTGAGAATACCTGCTGTTGAGACTGATTTTCTGCAATTCTCTCAAAATAATCTAAGGCATTGTCTAAGAGCATATCCATTATTGATCCTCCAACTAAATCATTGGTTATGTTATTGTATTCAGGTCCAATAGAATATGAAGATCTTAGCTTTTTTAGGTATGTCTAGATTGTGATGCTTCTGAAATAATCTTTAAATCTCTCTCATGCTTCTTTATAGCTATCGAGGTCATTTTGTTTGAAAGTATGGAGTTCATTTCTGATTTGATGGACTCACGAATGTAGGAAGAATTTCAAGGTGAATTTCTATACCATGTCATTCCATGAAAAAGGCGCTCTCAAGAAGTAGTGAGCGTAGCCATTCTTGTGCACCTTAATTTTAAGTACAAAGAAGATGTGCATTTGAAGGCGTCAACGGACGTACCTTTGTGATTGATTATTTTGCAAAGCATTCAGAACGCCTATATGTGTTCACGCAAATTTTCAATTGGTCTTCTAGAGAACCTAATATCCTAATGAGGTTCTGAAACAAGTTGATGACATTAGATCGAATGTAGAAATTGGCATACCCAAACGATAGATAAATAATAGTTGGTTGCACGACAATTGGAGCAAGAATCACATAATTTTGTACTTCTATTCTGATATTGTTGGCAACTGCTCTTGGAGAAACTAGCTGTGCGGCGGATCGGTAGTAACTGTAATTGATTTTGATTTTCTGTCATTTCTCTTGCTTTTTTCCGTTATCTTTTTCATTATCTCAAGGTACTTTCAATCTTGGGATCTAAATAGTAGGATCTCAATTTCTTTAAAATCTTACATAAACTGTCAAATAGCAACTGAAAAAGAAAATCAAACAAAAGAGAGATAAGGTGTGTAATTAATATCCTAAAACAAATAACTAAAAATTAAAATCTTATATAAATTAATAAACTCAAATTAAATACTTTATTCTCGAAAATAGCGCCAAAAATTTGATCAAGCAAATCCGCAAGCGAACGAGATTGTTAACAAGTAATAAATATGATGAGAAGAGTTATTATCGCATAGGAAATAAATTTCGATGTAAGTGTACTAGTTTTACATTGAATTCGAAGTATGTCAACAAAAGAGATATATTTTTTTATTTGTAATTATTCTAAATTCTTCTAAAAAAATATGTAAAAAGTGTTTGTTTGTATCAAGTTATGAGCCTGTGTAGTAGAGATTTAAGTTAGATTTTTAGTAGATTTTAGTAAAAGTTAATGAAAAGTGTGGTTGAAAAGTTGTGGATCCCACGAAATGTATGGTTAAAATTAATTGTCGACTTTAATTCAAATTAAAATCTGAATTTTAAGCTCTACCAAACAAGGGTTATGGATGATTGTAGTAGATTTCGAATTAGCTTATTGTTATCTACTTCAATTCTTGATTATGCAATCCAGTGACATTCATGCATTCTTGACAATCAATAAAGCTATGATGTATAATTTTCTAAATTGAATCTATTTTAATTACAATCCGATTTTATTCCTAGTCTGATTTAGATTGAACGGAATGCATTAAATTATACAATTATCTATATGATTGCACATGCAATATTATTATTCCTAGTAACTATTGTCCGTGTGTTAACCTTGCGGCATTCTAAATGTATTGTGAACTTTTCAGTACTCCAACAAACAACTAATTATCTAATTATTAGCTACACAATCACATTATACAACGTGAATGCAAAATTAATAAAGAAACGCAAGAATTAACTAACTTACCAGTCTTCAATTAAAATAAATAAATAATAGGATTCATTTTCATCTAATACAAGTGTCTATCTTGGTATGATTTTGTATAAATTACAAAAAGAATAATGAATAGATGTCACTTGGATATTGAATGAATGATCTCAAACTCGAAATCTTTAAGTACTTGATGTAATTGATATTCAATTCCTTGCTAGATTGATCTTCTCTCCCAAAGGATGTAAAATTTCCTCTTGTTCTCGATAAATTTTATGGTATGTATGTCTATTAAGGTCAGAGAGAGATCCCCTGAATGTTTGCTCATGTTATGTATTTAGGTTAAAATCGTGTTTAATTTGGGTTCCGAAGGAGTTTTAATCGAAAAGGGAAAACTAGTCCCTAAGATGAAATTTAGCCTTTGCTACTGCGATGCCTTCCTCCCCGCATGCACGCCACTTCAAAAATCTAGCGTTGGGTTTTGCATAAGTGTGTGGCGCACTACTTGAATTTTTTGAAACCAAGCGTGTCAATATATTTTTTCATAACTTTCTCTTACGATATTCGAATGAGATGATTCAAAGTAATTTGGGAAGCTAATGCAAATAGCTAAAATTCTTATAGAAGTAAAATTTTCCAATAGAGTTTTTGTAGCTCTTCATCGATTCGACTTGAGCCATTTAAAGGCTCTAATTGATAGAGATAGTTTAAAGACAATCTCATTATAGAGTGTGTGAATGATATCATGATATATAATTTTGTTATTTGGAATTACTTGAGATTGATTAAGAATTGATTGATAAGGTACAATGTGCTCATGTAAGAGTTTATATAGTTTTATAAGATTTTATTTAAATAATGTCTAAGCATCTCAATTATCTTGTTTAATTTTCCTAAAAGTATTTTTACCTCGTGATATATTTAACATTTTTTATTATGTAACATCATAAAATATTCTAAGGATGTTTGGAATATTCGACTTTCTTACACAATATAATATATTAGAATTTAAATTTTTTCTTCGTATTATCCAATATTATAAAGAAAGTATAAATCAGAAAATTGGCCAAAAAGTTCATGCTCTAAAACCTACTAGCTAGTACCATCGTTGAGAGTCAAAAGAAGGCATGTGAAATCATAAGAGTATGAAATCAAACGTAAAAATAAGCTACCAAAAAATTCAAACTTATGGGTTCATATTTGCAGTGTTGACTCGACTATCTACCTTCTAAGATTTTCTTTATTTTTACTTGATGACCTATGTCCAATAAATGTATTTGTCCAAATTAGCTACCTCGACCTAATTGTTTAGTAATAGAATAAGATTATACAGTATCAGTTTATACGATTATACTTAATACGTTTAATTAAATAAATTAAGTGACATTGTATTTAAATGAATTTATTATTTAATGTCATACAATTGTCATCTAGACTGGTGTTTGATACTAGTGATTCTGAATACTATTACTCTTAATAATATTTGACACTTCAAAATTATAGGTTGATGTCGAGATTAAATGGTATAATAGTCGAGTTCGGACATCAAATGTGAACTCAAACCTATTAGACGAACTCCAACCCTTTCTCTCTCTATTTCTCTCTCCAAAATTATATTTATAATATCTTTGTAAAAGACAAGTAGTGTGATATTAATAGGATTGTTAGCGGATGGATGTTGTGACGATAATGACTAATGCATTATGCACAAGTCAATGGGCATTTCTCTGTTTATTAATTAATTACAACTCACTCAGTCAACCCTCCAACAATGAATGTCGGCGTACAAATTTGAATGTTTGACCGCTTCAATTGCTTTATTTTACATCTTTAGGCCGTCCCATACTTCACGTGTAGGTTTGTTGACACTTGCAAATCAATCGTTCTATCAACGGCCATGATCTACTCTCGTAGAAATCAAAGTTTTAAAGTTGGGGAATGGAATAAGTCAAAAGACTTAAAAATGTAAAAATATTTAGATCCCGTTCGGTAGGGATTAAAATCCAATTAAAATTGAAAATATAATCGTTATTGGGTCTCACTCGTCTAATAAAAATCAACAATAACGACTAATTTTTCAATTTTAATCTCTACCGAACATACCCTTATTTACATTGAAGATATCAACATGTGAAGCGACATTAAACTGCCTATCCTCTATGACACAATGCCCGACTAGACAACAACCATTGTCTTTACCAAATTATAATATCAATAAAGGGCACTACCAAAAAACTG
>CAIGRH010222931.1:0-14955 GCA_903798295.1 Fraxinus nigra | reverse complement strand
ATTTTTGAAATTGTGTAAAGTAAAAACCTTAGATTTGTATTGTTCCCTTGTTTTAAAACCCGACCTGGCCCAACAGTTCAATCGCAAAACTGATGACTCGGCCACGAATCAGGTTCAGATCGCTCTATTAGACCAATCGACAAAAAAAAAAAAAATCGAAAAATTGAAAAACCCCTGGCTTTCATTAAAAATCGCTAATCTAAACCTATTAACCCAGTTGATCATTGCTAATTAAATATTTCAAATTTTATTTAGCATTTGAATAGTCATTTACCTCTTTAGGTTTAATTTTTCGCTCTTTTAGATTTTTTATTGTTGTTTCTCATTGCTAATTGTTTTTTTCTAACACGATTTTTTTTTTTTACTTCACCTTGAAAATCTTCCATTTTCCTTAGTTTTGAGTAGAGCTATGAATAAAAAAATTAGGATTAATTTAGTAAATGATAATTATTATCATTATTTTATTATATAATAAAAATATTTTAATTATATCACTAGTTCAAGCACCACGTTAGCAGTTGAACCACTAACTCAACGATCTACCTCAGTTTGAGAGAGATTAAATCTATGTTTAATGTCTATTTTATTTCTCACATTAGTTTGACAGAGTTCTTGTCAGCTTACATTGACAATGATTTTTTTCTTAAACATTGTTTACTTTTATCCATACGATAATTATTTAAGCAATTCAAAATATCACGTCTTTTGTTCTTTATTAATATTTTTTAATTATTTGTGTGTACACATTTCAAGATCAACTCGTTCATAGGGCATGTGAAGTAGACGTGAATGGCAGTCTGTAACATTTTTATATATTGATGCCGGCACGACATCCTTCCAATTTATTAATTTTTGTAATTATTTATGTTTTGAATGTTTTCATTTTTCCTTTTGGTCGTGCAGCACAGTTATAGTCAAAGCTGGTATATATTAATCAGAATGAATATTTTGACATTTTTCGTTTCGCGCAAAGTTGAATGTCAAGAAAGCCAATTATGTTTTCTCGGAAAGTATAAGAGATTTCGACGTATATAAGATTAAGAAACAAAGTGCGACAAAAGTAGTCGCGTGGAAATTTTGATATGCATCCAATTTTGGAGCGAATTTAAAAAAAAAAAAAAAGGGTTACTAAAGTTTGTCAAAATTCAAAAATTGTAAGCACGACCTACAGATTGTAACAAGACATTATTTCAATTCTCTCCCTCATTAAATTCTCGCCTACCCAAGGATACAACCAATAATTGCGAATTAATGCATTGATCACATGCAGCGTGCTTCTTCCCACCTACATAATGTCCGTTTGATTAATATTTTAGTATTCTTAGAGGGTGTTTGGTGAGAATTAAAATTAGATTTTTCGTATATTGTGATAGAAGTTTTTAAAACGTGTGTTTGAAAAGATGTGGGACTCATAAAAAATGTGAATAATAATATTGATTGTTTGACTTTGACTTAAATTAAAATCTAATTTTAATCCGTATCAAAAAAAGCATTAATTAGGAGTGTCAAAATGTTATGTTATCATCCCTTCTCGTCCCACCTATTCGATTTTGATGAAGCAAGACGAAATGTTATGTTGTTAAATTAAAATGATATTTATAAAAATAATCTTAAAATAATAAATAAATAGTAGAAGAATGAGCGAATAATAAAAATATATTAATTTTCATCCCCGATAAATTTCCATGTCATTCTAGTCGAATTAAAAATAAAAACAAGGACGAAAAGTGCAAATCATGTCGTCACTTCGCTCCTTGACTGGTAAAATGTCGAAATGACATTCCTATCCCCAACACGAAATGCCCACCTGCCATTTGTTGTTTGTTTGTGCGAAATTATCAAATTATAGAGTAAGTGGAAACCTGTCACAAGCTCTGTCGGCTGAAAATTCGAGGCATTAATAAAATAATATAAATTAGAGTAATTGGTTGTGCTTTAGCACTTTTTAAGATAAATTTTATATTTTAACAAACGTTAATGCACATGACGTGTAGCATTTTGAATCTAGAGAAATGAGACCATACCCAAACCATTAGCTCATATTTCCATTATCTCGTAGAAACGAGTTTTGTAGTAGTGAATCGTTAAAATTAAAAAGTAAAAATAAATAAATAAATGACGTCTGAGTTTTACATGTAAAATATTTTATTTTGAAAATGTGTAATTAAAAATGAGTTTATAGAAAAATAAGTTTTGAAATAATAAAAGTCAAATAGAACCTGATATTCATGTTTTTCCACTTAGTGAGGACAGTGAATCGAACCAATTGACCCCCTCACCTCATATGTGGCCCTCATTTTTTGTAGATGTGCACATTATTGTCAAATCTAAATATCATGTTGCTTTTTATAGATTCATCAAATCCCAACTTTCAAGTTAATTCACCCATTTCATGGACAATTATAAGATATGAAAGGTAATATTCAATCAAACCTTTTGACATGGCATAGTTACAGTGACTCCAACGGTAATGCGATGGTAAAATTTCCCGTGACATTCACTTGACTTAGGACATGTTTAAACCTCATTTTTTGGCATTCTTTCCAACTTTAACAAAAAATAACGAGCATTTTTAATGTTCACATCAATTATTTCGATCACGTGGCGATTCAAACTCACATGTTAAAATAGTCAAGACAGAAAAACTCATTTTTGAATGTTAGGGCTCGGGATGGCAAAAAAACCATTCCACCCCGATACCCGCGGGGCATATCCCAAAAGGAGTGGAGATTACCTGCTTAACCGGTATTCGGATCGGGGACATGAGGGGTACGAGTAACAAGTATCCCACCCTGCCTCATTTAATTTTTTAATTTTTTTTAAGAATTCAATATTTTTTTCCATGAAATTTCATTAGGCCTAATAAAATATGGCAACTAAAATTATCTAAAAAATATATATTATTGTCTTACTTTAATGAATTGAAACAATAAAATGAATTATCAAAAATAAAAATAAATAAATAAAATAAACGGGTAGTAAACGGGAGCAAGGTCCCGTCGCCGAACCACCCCACCTTAAACGGGTAATGGGATGGAGGAGGTTGTCCCGACCTGACAGGCCGACACGTCTCGTTGTCATTCCTAATTGAAGATTCATCGTCGCACCACATGGGAAGGCTGTGGAGCCAAACCCAAATTTTGGAGAAGTTGGTTCATAATCTTCCATTATTGTTATGCAATCAAGTCCATAAATTGATATTAAGCAAATATTTATTTAGTTTAACGTGCGCGTTTTGATAGTGCTTTAAAGAACTGTTCAAGATTAATTTAATTTTCTCATTTTTAAAAATTGAATAATCGAAGACTAATAATGCAATTTTATCATTTCATTTGCATTGCTGGGAGCGGAACAATAATTCAATTGAATGATCAAAATTAACAAAAAGTTGTCATGTGGCACATTGTCCTTGAACAGCCATGCAGATCATATGTGAAAGGACAAAAATGCCCACATCACTATATCAAAATCCCAAACCCCTAATTTTTCTATTATTTGAATATTTGTCGGTGTCGTCATAGAATTCCTTCTGCGTTGGACCCTCCTGGCAATTTGATAGCTTTGTCAAGGGCATTTTTGGATAATAACAGTTAGTTCTTCTTCTTCTTCTTTCGATATAGAAAAACTTCTATCCTAACCCACTCTCTTTCTCTGTAACACCATATATTTTGGATTAAAGAGAGATTCAGCTGCACTGAAAAGCTTTGTTAACTTTTCAATTGCCTGTTCTATGAAAGATATCTAAGTTAAACAGTAAGTTTCGTACAATCTTATTGTTTTATTTTTCCAAGATAATGTGTTTGTCAGTTGTATTTTAATTTTTATGGGAATATTTGATGCTGTTCTTAGAATTATTATTTATTTTTTGAATTTTTTCAGGTTGTTTTGTGTGGGTTCTGTATGTCTTATCAAATGCCTGAGAAAGCTTCAAAATTTTCATGGGTTTTGAGGTCAAACCCCATGGTTCAATGGTGGTTCAAGGTCCTGGTGATGGTAGTATTTCTTGGAGTCTTGATTGTATGGGGCATTGATGGGTTGAATGTGAATACTTTTCAGAAAAGTTTTGTTGTATTGAAACCCAATAGTTCTGAAAATTTGTTACAAACTCATGAAGATTTAAGCTTTAATAATCTTTCCGTGGAACCCCAATTAGAAAATTCATACCCGGAAAACCGAAATAACCAAACTTTGGCACAAACCCATGAAAATCTTGGTCCTAAAATTGCTCCTGCACCTGTCAATTCTGATGAAAACCAACAAAATTCGACCTTGGAGGTGGACGAGGGTTTGCATAGCCCTTCGGAACCAAGAATTCTGGATTGGATTACATCAGAGCTAGAGGCGAACTATTCCTCAAAGCTTCTTGGTAATTGGTTGGCCCCGGGGGGTGAACCGTGCAGGGATTCAAAAACAGTGGATGTTACTATTCCAGGTTTGGATGGTCATGACAATATTGAATTGTCAGCTGGTGATATCCATGAGTTTGTTTTCCAGGCATTAGATGATTCAGGGAAGCCACATTGTTTGGGTGGTGATTATTTTGAAACCGATCTCTCGGGTGAATCATGGAAAGCTAGGCCTCCCATTAAGGATTTTGGAAATGGCACTTATGGGTTCTCCCTCCAAGTCCACCCTGATTTTTCAGGAGATTTCAATCTTACTATAATCCTTTTGTTCCGACATTATGAAGGATTGAAATTCTCCCCTGAGAGATTTGCGTTTGACAGGGTTCTCCGTGTGATTCCAATCAAATTCCAGAAATCCTCTGCCAAATTACCGGAAATAGTGCAGTGCAAGAAGTCTGATTACAATAGGGATATTTGGTCTGGCCGATGGACTCGTCACGCGAGGAATGATAGCTGTCCGATTAGCAAAGATGGGCGCTATAGATGCCAGGATCCCAATTTTCCGTGCCAGCATCCATGGTGCGATGGTCCTTTGGGTGTACTGGAAAGTAATGGGTGGATATATTCAACCCATTGTTCATTCAAGATGTTTTCAAGTGAAGAAGCCTGGAATTGTTTGAGAGATCGCTGGATTTTCTGGTGGGGTGATTCGAATCATTGTGACACTATCCGTAACATCCTGCGCTTCATTTTGGACGTCCATGATATTGAGGCTGTCCCAAGAAGATTTGATATGAACATCACCAATCCAAAAAATCCCTCCCAAATGGTCCGTTTCACAAATATTTTCAATGGTAATCCAAATGCTACAGGCAATTATCAGGGCTTGAATTCGTTAATTAATGCGGAGTACAGAGAATTGTTGAAGGGATACTTTTCAGGAAACAACGTTCCTGACACTGTGATAATGAATTCAGGATTACATGATGGAGTGTTCTGGCCTAATGTTCGGAGATTTATAAACGGGGCCGACTATGCAGCGTCATTTTGGGCCGAGATACTCAATGGTGTGAGGAAAAGAGGGCGCAAGCCACCAGAAATCATATACAGGACTACAGTGACCACAGGTGGATACGCTAGAAGGCTTGCATTTAATCCTCATAAGATGGAGGCCTTCAATGGGGTAGTATTGGATAAGTTAAGGCAATACGGGATCCTTGATCGAGTGATTGATGATTTCGATATGACCTATCCATGGCACTATGATAACCGGTGCAATGATGGGGTGCACTACGGTCGTGCTCCTGCAAAATTGAAGTGGAGGGATGGCCAGATTGGGCACCAATATTTTGTCGACCTTATGCTTGGTCACGTTCTTCTCAACGCGCTATGTGTTAGATAACGTGGTCAAGCAACCTGATGCTAATATGCATAGTTGGTATGTAACGACATTTGTTTGGTGTAGTGAGAAATTTCGGGGTGGTAAACTTTTGGTCTCGGCTGGTAAATTTCAGTTTACATGATTAGATTTTGACTTGAACAAAAGGTTGATGCACTCAGCCAAAACAAGAGATGATATTTTGGGGGACAGCTATAGAGGGTGGGGTCTGAATGTATATCATACACATGTATTTTTGTTAAGAGTCTTGTATTAATCGCTCTTTACAATTCTTTTGGCTTTCTGCCAGCTTGTGGATTGGACCTTACAACAACCTATCAGGCTATATCACCTATGTGAAGAATTTCTAATTTATGAATTTTTAATTTTTTTCGGTTCTTGTCGTAAAGTCATTTCCGCATTTATTCGTGTACTAAATTTCAAAAGAGTAGTGCATTTTTCCTGCATCACCTACTAGATGCCTTTTTATGATGGTTTGGTGTGTGCTTTTCAACTTTTGCCTGTCTAGAAAGAAATTTTACGCGTCTCTGCATTTGTATGGAATTAAACAGGTGTAAAAGGGGGTAATCAAAATATTCACATTGTCTCTGTGTTTCCATTGAATATTGGGGTGGAAAAAGTGTTCGAACTGGAATTGAAATGAACTGGGTTCTGTTTAAGTTTATAAACGGTTCTAGGTACAAGAATCGAGATCTAGCTGGTTGTATTTGGTTATTTTTGTGTTTATCTGAAAACCCATGTCGGATCACTCGAATGACCATTTTGGCTTGGTCGAAATTTACCAAGTAGGTGGGCACTGAGTTCTTCCCAAAATCTATCAATACAGTTCGGCCTATGGGAGAAGTCGTCTAAAAATTTCATCATGAAGTGATTGAGAACATATTCCTCAATAGAAGTGCCGTCCTTGTTCGCCAATCAGAGGAGAGTCGTGATGGCCTCAGGGACATGTCCATGCCTAGGTATCATGGTAGCTCTGCCACAATGGAACTCTCTAGACAATGGATCCCTTCAAGGCAAGTGGTGGCACACAAATCAAGGTCGGACGTTGTAGCTTGACATGATTAGGGCATAAAGTTTGAGTCCAGTGACATATATAAAGGCATTGTGGTACAACAGAAATGGCCAAAATGAATGTTTAGAACAATATACGAATTTCAACAATTCTATTTTCTTGTTCAATCCAAATTTCCAACAATACAACTCAAACATTTCGCTTAAATTCTTACGAGAAAGGCCGAAAATGAATGTTCTCCTTGTAACACCAATATACGAATTTCAATAATTCTACTTTCAGATTCTATCCAAATTTCCAACAATACAAAATCATTTTGCTTAAATTCTTGGATAATGCTATTTGTACACCGGGGTGTCAACCTCGGTGTACAAATAGCATGGTCTTAAATTCTTATCTCCTCATCGATTTAGAACAAATGGTTCCATTTATAAAATTCTTATAGGTTCTCGGTTTGGTTCTAGTGTATATAGTTGGTGACTAGCTGTGTAATCTGTGCAACAGGTCACTTGTATGTAAAGAAAACTTACAATCATTTATTGTTTCCACTATATACAGCCTAGTGGATGGCTGTATAACGGACCCGTGTGACTTGTAAGGAAATACAAAACCTATTGAAAAATGTAGCAAGTAGGTTCCCAATATAAATATTTTGTCAACTTAGTCCCAACATTTTACTTTTATAACATTTGAGTCCTAACTTCTACCATTCTCATTAATAAAAACCTCATTTTTAGCACTTATGTTTAATTAAATAAAAATTATCAATAATTAAAGAAGTATTTTAGGGTTCACTCTTTGCTATTGAATGCTGTGCAATTTGGGAGGGATTGAAGTTTGCCAAGCTAGGACTACAAATCAACAAGATTGAATCAAAATTTTGCAATGTCGTCATTGGGGCTAAGATGCCGACCATTAATGTCTAGGAAGGAGTCCTCTTACATAATATTATTTTGCTTCTAATTGATTTTTCCCCTTTTGAGACGTTTGTTTTGTTGATCATGCCCTTGCGCCGAATACTCTTTCGCACCTACGATCCTAAGAGTTGGACCATGTCTTGATGCTTTGGTATGACCGTTGTTTCTGTGCTAGAATACGTGAGTCGTATTTTGCCTTGTGACAACAAAATAGGGCTAGATTCTTATAATCGTTGATCGTCCAAGTTTATCATCAATTTCTAATTGGATGGAGGAACGCTTACCTTTTACTTATTGTTTTGTTTTGGCTGAAGTAATCAAATAAAGAAAATTTTGGTTTGAAAGAAAACACAAATATTACAATGACAAAAAGGGTTGTGACCCACTGGTTGAGTACCAACTCAATTGCTTGCGATTTTTTTTTAAACCACCGTGATTGATGCTTCTAGTCATCATGTACCTCCCAAAATTTTCAACTGTGTTCCTACTTTGTACATAGTCGATTTTCACAGAAAAAAGAAATATAAAAGAACGAAAAATCCCTCAAATGCAAATAAATTCGTACTTTTAAATCTCCTCTGTATTTAATTTTATGAAATTTACCAAAAAAAAGGTGAAAAAAAATCAGAAATAAAAGCTCTACAGGCGAGCATTGGTACACTTTTTGCAACACGTTAATCATTTTCTTTTTTGCCCTTTTCCTCAGATCCATTGCCTGCCTTCAACAACACTCAAACACAAACTGAAATATACGACTTTACCAAAGAATCGAACAACACTGAACATGGGCATATCATTTGGCACCAATAGAAGGAGAAACACCACCCCCGCTACATACTACCACCACCACCCTCCTCCTGAATACTACGCTCCTTATCATGCGCACCCTCCACTGCCTCCACATGCTTTCCCTGCACCACCACCACCTCTATACTGCCCACATTACCAATCCTACACAAGTAATTTTGTTGGTGGGCAGCCCAGTTTTGGTACTTTTCATAATGGGTTTCCAGCGTCATCTCAAGTGGTGGAGCCGCCGCCGCCACCGCCACCACCGTACGTTGAGGACCAACATGCTAAAAAGGTCAGAAGTGATGTGAATGTGCATAAGGATACTTTGAGGCTTGAAGTTGATGAGATGAACCCTGAACATCACTTGGTTTCTTTTCTTTTTGATGCTATGTTTGATGGAAGGTAAATTTTCTTAATTTATTTACACAGTCTATTCATCTAAAGCAGCTTATTGTGTTTACACACACACTGACAGCGACAGAAAGATCTGTTTTGCTTAGGATTTATGAAGAGAATGTCTTTTCTTAGGGTCCCTCTAGTCTCATAGCATTGGATTCTCAAAGAATCTGAGGAATTGAAATATGCAGGAGTTTCAACTTTGCTTTTAAAACCTTTAGAATTACATTTTCGGAATTTAAGATTTCTCTTGCTGAGGAATATGTTGAGATAGTATCAACTTCCATATGTTATAGTTCCGAAGAATTTATGAAGTTATGTGCTTCTTGCTTTTGTTTCCTTGAAAAAGATGATCCGTCAAAGTAATTCCTATCCGGGTTTTTATTTTTGCGATTAATTAATTAATGCTTTGGAGTAAGTGAAATGATATAGAATTGTGAACCACTTCTACTTTAAAGGTACGCCAATCAAGCATCAGCTCACATTTCAATACCAATTTGACCTGCTGAAAATTAATTTACGTACTCACTGTGCATTCTTCACTCTTACTAATGCTTTAGTCCTTTTCGAAAGAACATTTTGGTGGCACAACATTTAGTCTTTAGATTAAAAGTGAAATTAATTGTATCCAATACTATACTTCACAATGTCATGAAAATGAGCGAATGGAATCGAGAACTCAGAGCATGTTTGTTAGGATAAGTATGTAATATTTTTTTCCATGATTTCTATAAGGGCGATGACAAATTGGACCACATTCTGAAGTTGAAGACTTCTTGTTTTGACTTGATTTGATTTATTTCCTTTCCGTTCTTATCAGATTATATATTAGAAAGTTTCTATATGGATTATTTTCTTTTATTATTAGACTTTTTCAAGAACAAGTAGGAGTCGTGTTTTCACTGTAGATGCAGACTATTGAATTGATATTGATTTCCTTCTCCAAATGATCTCTTTCTATGTTCCTCCCTTGTATTGTTCTGTTCTTCTTTCTCACATTCTCTGTTTCTATATATTGTCCCACGTTATAGGGTTAAAAGAAAGATCCTCCTCTACCGAACACATCTCTTGATGTTATCTTAAATACAAAGATTTTTTCACTAATATGGAAGCTTTGGTGTGGTCTTGATTCTATTGAATCGAGAAAATAATGTTGCATTGACATATATAATTGGTTGGTCAAATATCTAATACGACTTGTTATAGAGCACAAGTCTTGTTGGCATTAAATTACAAGTCAAATCCAATTAAATTTATATTAAATGAATGAATGTGGGACCCATTTAATTGGACTTATCATGTAATGTAATGCCAACTAGACTAGTGGTGCTAAAATAACATTATTCCAAGGATTACTGCTAGATAAATTTATGGAGACTCGAGTCTCCTTTTGTGTTCTTACATAGAATACCACATTAGGCAGTGGACAACTCAGACGGATGTCAGTAAAAACAACTTCCTTCTCTAGGATCCTTAATTATTAGGGTATCTAAAATTTCATTCTTGAACTATATAAGGAACTTATTGGCTGCTGAAGTGATTTAATGTATAAACAATACCACTATTATGATTCATTGATTGGCGTCATAAGGTATGGTCTGCATGGCTTGGATAAAGATTTGACTTGATTGGTGACACTGGGGTATTGTAGAATAGTACATAAAATTTGAGGATAGATGAGTGCCTGATTATTGGGCTGTTTCTGCAACTGTCACCCTTACATTCCAAAGAAGAGGTGTCTTATACTCGTAGGAGTCACAAATAACTTTGATAAACACATTGCTTGTCTAGAAACAAAGGTTGGAGTTTTCTTAAGGCCCTGTTGAATAACGGTTTCTCAAAGCGCAAAAACTGAGTATTTCATACAATCAGTTTTATTGTCCACCCTTTCAGACCATGCAATGCAGCTCCTGGAAGACATGCGATACCTGCACATGCCTTCTTAAGTGTCTTCTTTGCTACAGACTAAGGTTGACGCAGCACACAAATTTCCTTTTTTGCACCACCCATCCTGTTTGGGTGGTTTTGATCTTTCCTTAGTTTGTCTCTATGTTGCCCTCCATAGAATACTATTTTTTTAAATCCATCGTTCTTCTATCTGATATGGAATGCACTAGGAGCATAACAGTGACCATCCACGGCGTGATTTCTTATATTTTTCTTTTTCCCCAGGTACTGGACTACAAGTTAATGATGTCCCTAGTTACCCTTGTGGAAGCCATGATGATTAAGTGTACCATATGTTATTTTATATGTTTATTACTTATAGACACATTAAGCTATAAATATCTTATACTAGGTCAAGATTATATGATTTGTATCCACTATCCAGTACTTTCTGTTAAACCAATACCCAAAACTATATCATTGTATGCTCTTTTTCTCTCTTTGTATAATTGATTTAGATAGAGATGAGAGTCCATTTGAATGCTTCGTATTCCACTGCACACTAGTTTACCATATGAATATTAAACATATTAGAACCGACCTAGTCCTACTTATTGACCTTGGAAATTTGTTGGAGTCTACTTAATTGCTTCATATTCCACCTTATTTTTGAGGTCTAGTCCGTATATCACTCAGTTGCTTCTCAAACAAAGCTAGAATAGGATGCAATGATATCCCTGGCCCTGTCTTTTTTTCTCGTCGTAACCCTTTGTGGCCTAATTATGGTCAGTTGACAGCACTAAAGAGGTAGCTATGACGTTAATGAGAAATTTTGGTTGTGCCTACTGGCTTGGCAACTTTTATAAACCTAATTCATGGGCATAATATGCTTAATCCTAAAATTGTCAAATAGGAGTAAACAAAAATTTATATGCCTCTCCACTTATATAAATTTATATGCCTCCCCAATCAATGTAATTTAGCATTTCAAAATTCAATATATCTGCCTATTCAGGAATTTGGTTAATCCCCCATTTAAAAGGTTTACTAGCACTCATTACTAGTACTTGACTTCATGTAACATGCTTCTTGGTCATGCTTACACAGGGAAAATAATATTTATCTTCTTAGTTTCTCCGATAGGATACTTAGATCGCAAAGATGAAAAATCCAACTAATACACCTCTAATCCACTCGTTGACAGGGATGTAGGTGTGTCTCTTATAATTTGCATTGAGCACATAAACATAGTACATTTGAATAAGGTTTTTATATTTTTAAAAATAAGTTCAGTTCATATCTTAATGTTGTGTACTTGGTAATTTATTGGACACCAAATTCATCATATGTAGCATGAAGCAAAAAACTGAAATTATAAAAATTTCATTAGGTCATTTATCCTTTTAATTACTAAGACGAATCCAATGGTTGGGTGGGTGCCTGTACATGTCATACCAAATTCATGCAGTGTCGCTTGTTTCCAAGGTTAGCCCTTGTTTGATAAAAATTGATGAAATGTGGGGTTAAAAAGTTATGGAACCCATGAAATATGTGATTAAAATTGATTGTTGATTTTGATTTAAATTAAAATCTGAATTTTAATCAGTACCAAACAGGGGCTTAGTCTTTCAACTATAAGCGGAAAAATGATTTTTAATGGCGATTAGTTCATCTTATGAAGATTGTGTTTTGCAAATTGCAATATGATTTAAATTCGAAGTATTATTTGTGATTCATATGCTTCAAAGGGTAGTGCTATGGTATTTCAGATTAGCAGCATTATAGTGTTAACCAAATTTGTATTAGTTTTGATATATTGATGTGTCAAGTACACCAAAGTTGTCATAAGAGTGATCTTTTCATTTTTTCTGTTTATCGTGCCGCATGTCAATGCTACATTGTCTTGTATGGTGTTTGTTAGAACGAAGGATATTCTAGGTTGTGAAGAGAGCGTTGTTCTCCTGCATATCTGGATTCTTTTAATATTTATCTGAAAACTGTGAATAGTGTGCTTCTTCCTTTCCATCTTTTATTTCCTGTCTACCAAATGACGGAAGTGAAAGAAATTAATATATCCATATTCACTTCATAGTTCATATGATATGGATAAGCAGTATCATATTCGTTTTGAACCATTAAAACGTCAAAGTATCCCAGTGACTCAGCTTTTGGTTACAGTTTTGTTAGTTTTGGATCTAACGCACACTTGGAACTTGTGAGTTGTGAATGTATTTCCATTTTTGGAAAATGAATGTTACTTATAAGATATGAAACAGATATATAACTTAATGACTCAATGTCATAAACATGAAAAATCAGATATCATTATTTAAATTTAACATTAGTCTTCAATCAAAACTTGAATTTGACACTGTCATGAATCCATGTAATATTGAATAATCACAGAAAAAATTCTCATTTTTGTACATGTTATGATCCATCTTTTCCTGTACTCTCTAATTAACAGCATCACTATTTGGTACTTCGCCAAGGAAGAGCCGAACTGCAGATTGGTTTCATCATTTCCTGAAGTATATGTGCCTGTGAAAATTCCTTTCCAGAAAGGACTACGCCAGAAATTTAGTCAGCCTTCTGGGACGGGCATTGACCTTGGTTTCTTTGTCTCTGATGATCTTTCAAATCCATCTCCAAAAGAGGACGTATTTCCTCTCGTAATAACTGCTGAAACTTGTCCGCCTTCTTACAGTGACAATTATAGTAATGATCATCCTCAATATCAATTCCCCCACATGCAGATAACCCAGGCTGTCCTGGAGAAAAACAATGAAGGATCTTTCACTGTTAAAACAATCAAGCAGATATTGTGGATTGATGATGTTCGTTATGAGCTGCGTGAGTTATATGGAATAGGGAACCTTTCTCATGGTAATAATGACAACGATTCAGGAAGAAACTGTGTAATTTGCATGACTGAACCAAAGGATACAGCTATATTACCATGCCGACATATGGTGAGAAAACTCTCTTAAAGCTTCAGTACAAGTTTGCATTAAAGGACTATCCACCTGTTAAGTGGGATAAAATGGGTGCCCTACATGCCTTATGAGGCATTTCAAACATTTAATGAAGGTTTCTTCAAAAGTTCAAGCTCACTAAGAACTACGGCTTTTCTAAACTTTTTCAAACTATTTCCATATGCAATTCCCCAAATGATGGTAAACTCTTGTTGGATCTACAAATGTGGTTCTAGTACCTGGGTCATTAAGTGGGAACTGTGTTGTCCTCCGCTGCTTAAACTTTTTGAAAAAATAAATACTCGATTCTTCCAAACGTATTCCATTTCCCAGCACGTTTGCTTCCAAACTAAGAAAGAAAAATGCTATCTATACGAGCTTGGTAGCTTTCTTATTAGAACTTTGGATATGAACTCTTCTCATTTTTCCTTAAAAGATGTCAAGGATGTAAGAGAGTGTGTTTATTCTTCTGCTTCTTAGGGCCTTCTTTCCTTTTTATTTTATTTCCTAAGGAGGTAGACTTTCTCTGTTGCTTATTCTCTTGTTTTCCATGGTTGTGACAATCAACTGTTCATTCTCTATATTATTTATTTTAAACGCTCATTCACTCGTTTGACTTCAAAATGTTGCATTTCAGTGTTTGTGCAGCGACTGTGCAAAAACATTAAGACTCCAGTCTAATACATGCCCAATCTGCCGAGAACTCATTGAAGAGCTACTAGAGATCAAGATTAATAATATCAATCAGTGAGATATCCTCTCTTTAAAATAATGTACGAAAATTCTTGCCATCTTTTCAGATGTCTATATGTTAAAGTTTCATGCAGTAGTCAACATCTGTACTTCATTCATCGTTTCTTGTTTTCAGTAACATGTTATAATAATTAGACCAGTGGCCAGCATCTTGTGTATGGGAACAGGTATATAGTTGTTAAATTCAATATATCTTGTTTACTCCTCCAGAATCATTTCTTGTTTGTGTTTAATCTTCTTATGATCTGGAAGCATTTTTTAAAAGAGTAAGCAAACAATAATGAGAGATGAGAATGGCTTCAACTACATTATTGGCCACCAATAAGGACAGAAGGGAATGGCTTGAATTAGAAGTGTCCAAAACTGCCAGGCCGCTCAAGCTCGGGCAGCCTGGCATGTAAAAAGCTTGGTCTAGGCCTGGCCTCCTCTGGCCCAGATATGGAGGCACAACCCATACATTTCGGTCTAGAACTTTTAA
>CAIGRH010222911.1:0-23205 GCA_903798295.1 Fraxinus nigra | reverse complement strand
AATTTTTTCTAATTGTTTAAAAAAAAAAAAAAATTACTTTTTGGTAATTGGAACAAATCATAGACGTATTGGTAGAAAAAATTATCACTTTAATGGATAGTTTTCATGTAAAATAAAGTCAAACGAACACAAAATTTTAAAATTTTTCGAGTGGGAAATTATATCAATCAAACACACTTAATTAACAATTCCCTGGAAAACAATTTCTAGACAATTACTTTCCCTGAAATTCATTTTCTTTCCACCCATTTTCCACTCTTGCAATCAAACGGACCCTAACTTTCATCATATTTATAATAGAATCGTCCTACGTCACAATGTTAAAAAGTTGGGAACATATGTGTCATAAATGGAAGGTTGGGGACA
This sequence comes from Fraxinus nigra, assembly GCA_903798295.1. Classification (NCBI taxonomy): domain Eukaryota; kingdom Viridiplantae; phylum Streptophyta; class Magnoliopsida; order Lamiales; family Oleaceae; genus Fraxinus; species Fraxinus nigra. The sequence goes on along the minus strand of CAIGRH010222911.1, from coordinate 22,839 downwards.
TGCTTCCACATTTATTAAAGGTTAGGGATTCCTAAAGTATTTTTACCCTAAAAAATTACCTAAAAGAAATAATTGAAAAGTATAACGGAAGAACTCCCCTTCAGCTCTCGCCATTAGAATCCCCTTTCAAATTTCCGACGATCCCAATTCCCAGATCAACATGGAGACAAGAGAAAACAAGAGGATGAGAAATCAAGAATCATCGGATAGAGAAAAACAAGAAGATTTTGAATCTGATAAATTAGGCACTTTACCCGACAGTATATTGACTCATATACTTTCTTTGATTGATACGAGGACCGCTGTCCAAACATCAGTGCTGTCCAAACGCTACAGACTTCTGTGGACTTCATTGCCAAGTCTCAATTTTTACTATTTTGGCAAATCCCGACTTAATTTTACTTCACTAGTTGATCATGTTTTGGGCTGCAGGGACGATACTAATTTGACTGGGTTTCGACTTTCCTTGTACAAGGAAGTGGCCGCTGGTTGTATTCGCGACTGTATTTCTTACGCGGTTCATCGCAATGTGCAGAATCTCAGCGTACGTGCTTACACAAAACATAGTCTTATCACGTTGACTAGCTTGTTAAATGCTTCTTCATCGTTAAGAACTTTGCGTCTTAATAATGCGACTTCTTGTAATATCGAGTTACCAAAGTCACTCTCTTTGCAGGAATTAAAAGTTCTTATTCTGAAAAATTTTGTGTTTTCGAGTGAAAATTACAATGTGGATATTTTCTTAGGGTGTCCAAATCTTGAGACGTTGATTCTGAACAAGTGTTTGATTAGGCAACGGGACAACCTTAAGTCATTGAATGTGAATTGTCCGAACCTTAAGAATCTCGAGATAAGGTATTGGAGGAGTGTTTGGGAACATTTTGATGAATATGTGATCAATGTGACTGCACCTAAACTTGTTTCTTTTAAGTTCCAAGGTCATATCCTGAGAGTGAATTTTAAGGGGGATTTGTTGTGTTTAGATGAAGTTTGTGCGGATCTATGTTATCCGACTGCATGCAAGACAGTTAATGTGAGACATAGAAGGCGAAGGACGGCTCAAAGTTTTATTTATATGCTTGGCCAGCTATGTAATGTGAAGTCTCTGTTCTTATCATTGAAGACGATTGAGGTATTTGAAAATTTCTCTTTACTTGCTTCGACTGCCTAAAAATGAAATGGAAGTATATTGGGATTCTATTAAATCTTGTTTGTTTTTCAATGTTTAAAATATTCATTGAACAAGCAAGTTTACAGTTGATGAACCCTTCAATATTGAAGTGAAAGTCAAATCTTTTTATCGAAGAATTTCTTTTGTTCTAATCTGCCATTGCTAGTAGTTCCATTTTGTGGTGTATTCGATTAATAAAGAGTAACATTATAATTCAATTAGAGTTCTGTGGAAAAATGTGAGAAACAATTCTGATAACTAACATTTTTTATTTCTAAATGTGGCTAGGCTCTATCTTCCATTCCTAATTTTCGAAAATTTCCTATACCTTCCATATTTCGGAAATTAAGGTATATAAAGTTCACGGTGGAGGATAAATACACAGAGATGAATGCATCCATTGATACTGTTGCACAATTGTTGAAGCGAGCAAAGACTAAGTTTCTGGTATTCAGTCTTACTAAGGTACGGTTCCTGTCTTGTGCGGTAATATTTTGAAATTCATTTACGTGTACTCTGCTGAATAGCTATCGAATCAAATATAATATGTGTCCATTTCATTTGCATTTTTAACATAGTTTTAGATGAACATGAACCATGAGCTCAACAATGTAATTGTGCATCTTTTTACTAAACCTTTGAACAAACTCATGAACCAATGTAAGTTTGAACGCCATGTTGTGCTGTTAAATTTTGCTGATGCCAATCAATTTGCAGGAGCAGCTTCTCTCAATAAATGTGAAGCCTCCACCGATGAAATTCAGGCATAAGGATGCAACCCCGATCACTATACCAACACACCTGATGTCTCACATATTAGAAAGCTCTCCTAGTGCAGAAGTCTTAGTAATTGAAATACCAAAGGTACTTCTTTTTCAAATGGAGCGAGTTTAAAGCAGGGAAAGTTTATTAATTTACTGATAAGTGCAATTTTTCGTATTTTGATTTCAGGCAGCATCAGACTAAAGGCGAGTAGAAAGAGGTATGTTGAGATAAATGGCGTATTGGAATGTGAGCATACCATAGAAAAAAGTTCGTCTCATTTTGGAGGAATAGTGTGTTTATGAAGAATATATGTAGGAACATAGATGCAGTGTGCACAATGTGATACCCTTATTTCATTTCAGAACCAAACTTTTGAGGTATTTGATAAATTTGAACACTACTCAAATGAAAACCAAGAATATATTATTGAAGACCAGCCTGCTTAGTCATAAGAACACGCCGCCTTCGACCAATCAAAGTAGTCATCCACAGAGAATCTCCCGAAGCCACTCTGTAACCCGCACTAGAATACAATTTTCGAGCTCCGTAATCATCTTCGTAGGCCCTTAGAACAAGATACTCAAAACCCCAAATTGCAGCAAGTATATCACAGGCTTTTAGCAATGTAGTGGCAACCTTTTGCCTTCTGTGATTTTTAGACACCATTCAGTAACAAATCAAAAACGTGCATTATAGTTATACTTTTTGTTAATTCTAGATTAACTTTGAGAGACATTCTTGCCTGAATTTGTTTAGTACAGCAATTCCCGACACGTAAAGATATTCTTCTGCCCCCGGGAGGTGTTGAAGAACAGATTCTTCCCTCTGGACAGTGACATCGACTACTCCTACAAGCTCTTTCCGTGAATTACCAGTATCAGTTAAAGGCTCCGCGACCAAACATGCGTACCTGTTCATCATAGAAATTTGTTTGTCGTTAAATTAGCAGAATTTTCAGTCCCATGAATCCTATGGAACATGCCATACAACTAGCAGAGAGAGGTAGCATTATTAGCTAATTTACCTGTCTGATGGTGAGTTCCTAAGTCTGTAAAGAAGCCCTGAAAGCACTTCAGCCTGTATGCAGCATGAATTGACCAAAAATGTATTAAAAATTAAAAAAATCATCATATTTTATTCAAGAAAAGGAATTTGTACAGTGTTTCTTGAGTAAAATCATTACCTGGAAGAATTCGAAGAACATGTCATTGAACAAGATGACAGGCTCGTGGAATGCTTCAGCTTGAACTTTGGCAACTTTCTTCATTTCTTCTTCTGTCTCGACCATTCTCCTCACTTGCCAATTGTTGTCTCTAACAAGACTCTTGTAATACGTTCCTTCGAAATCGAGCTTTGTAGCAGAGAACCCTGCTTGTCGATCAGAAGATGATGGTGATGAGGTCGAAGAAGTACAACAATGTAGTAACCTTCTATTTTTCTTGAATTTTGGCTTGTCGAGCCTTGAATAGTGCTTTACATCTCTATATCTCCAATAGAGTTCTCTTTGTGACCCTTTGAAAACATATGGTTGGTTGGGATATTGCAAATGAGCCATAACCTACTGAGTTCTTGTTCAAGAAACACTATTTGTTGTACAGCATGTGAGGCAAAATGCAAGAACAATTAGAGTCGTCCTCGAACGCGAGGTCATACCCCCGAGTTTGGCTTGCGACTCTCACATACAACCTTTTAGTCGAAGCATCTCTTAAGCGTATCAAGTCGATCTCGACTATTACAATTGTTCGTATGCTATAAAAAATCGTAATAATATGTTTATAATGGGACAAGATGGAAAGATAAGATTATTATGATGCAAGTGGCTGTGCTTTTTAATCTCAGAATATTGGGGGACCCTCTTAATTTTCCTAGCCATAAATTTGTGACATTTATATTGAAGTCAGCAGGATGACACGTGTCCTTCTTAAACGAGCTCTTCGTTATTTTTCTTTACTCGAATAATTATGGGCCATTGGACGATCATGAGCAAACTCTACTGGGCCCAAAATTTGGTTTTTGGGATTTGGGCTCTATGTCCATTGGGCCCAATCGTTTGTTTAGCATGGAAGTTTCAGATGCATTATTCTCAAGAAGAGGAAAAAAAAAATAAAAATGAAGCTGATTTTCTGGAGCAGCTTTGTTTCCTATACGAGAACATCTTCGACTTCCTTAAAAAACCAAAGTGAAAAGGACATAACTTCCACACATACATGGTACCCTACAAAAATCCTATAATCCAACTGCTAGACTCTTCTTGAATCGCCGAAAAGAGACTTCGAATCCGAAATCTTCTCTTATAAATCCAGTCCACCGTGCAGATTCTCGTCACGACTCCTCATTATCAAAAAAATTTCGGCTTTAAGAAAGCATAATAATCTCAAGTAGCATGGCGTGTGCAACACAAGTTCACTTCCCATTTTCTCAATCATCAAGAATCAAGACTCCCTATTGGGTCATAAGCCAGGTAGAATTTCAATCATTTCGTTCAATTCAAAGAACAGGAAGCTGAAAAAATACAGCCCATTGAAGGTGGTAAATGAGAAGGTTGTGGGACTTGGGAACTACCAATTCTGCTGTGGCTGCGAAGGAGGGTGGACAACCCACCATCATAAACAACGCCGAGGGGCAGCGAACGACGCCGTCTGTGGTGGTTTATACCAAGAACGGGGACCGGTTAGTCGGACAAATTGCGAAAAGGCAAGCCGTGGTGAACCCGGAGAACACGTTTTTATCAGTGAAGAGATTTATTGGAAGGAAGATGAATGAGGTTGATGAGGAGTCTAAACAGGTTTCATATAAAGTGGTCGAGCATGAGAATTGGAGGGTCGTCTGGTTGGGCTCTTCAGGGATTTTGAGGCGTAGATTGGACCAGATTGTGGTGTTTGAGGTAGAAAAGAAAAATCTACAGATTTTGATCTTCTTGTGTTACCTTTTTCTGATTCTTGAGTATCCATACATTTTGGTTTATGAAAATGAGGTAAATGGATTCATTTCAGTGTATATGGGATGTATCAACTGAAGACAAAACAAGAACTGGAATCACAAGTACAAAATGCATGTGAAATATAAACGGAGTGATGTCGATACATTTGAAGTTAACACTGGATTTTTTTCTATGTGAGTATAGGACGAGAGAAGGAGGTCGACCTCTTTCAAATTGAATTGTCATTTCGAGTTTGGCATCGATCTGTCACTCAAAATATTAATAAGAAGTACGTAGGCTGTAGGACACACTATCTGCCGTAAGCACGAGGGTATTCTATTGAATCTAGGGGTGGCAATATGTATTTTTACAAATCAGTGAAGTCTCTAAAGGATAAATTTTGTTTCATTGAGATTAAATTTTAATCTAAGAGCGAAGTCTCTTAAGGAGAAAAACGGCTTGCAGCTGCTATCCAGTGAATTTGACTGTAGTGTCTTCCAACAAAATAGGCCATTGACTAACATTGTAGATTGGGTATATAGTGTCTAATAGTTAATGACGTATGACGGAAACATGAATAATAGTAATAATAAAACAACAAGTTGAAAGTTACGTGCGCTTTCATTTCTCCTCTTTTCCAATTGATTTATGTTTTTCTTTGCATCAGTCGTGGTTTTAAATCAATGTAAACAATCTTACTGTTGCAAAGCTATTTCAAAAGCTCTTTAGTAACCAACCACTCGCTGGCGAAATTGAAGTATGTGTCGCAAATTCATCATCCAAACCTTGTAAAACTTGAAAAATTAAGTAAAGGAAATGTTGCTGATGAGGGTTACAACCTGCTCAATTTGAAATGTTCAATTTTATTTTTGTTCCAAGAAGGATCTCAGTCATTTCCATATTTTTAGCCCCTGATTGCAAATAGGGAAAATTGCAGCAACGGTCCCTAATCTTTTACCTCAACCTTGAATTTGTGCCAACGAAGGCCACAACTTTTCATAAATATGCACTTGAACTTCAGTTGGATGGAAACAATTCATTTGATCATTGACTGACCAAAAAAAATCAAGATTTGATAGATTTGGATTAAATTCAAAAGGGCAAAATGGTACTTGGCATTCTCTTCCTATTAAATAAATTAAAAAACCAAAAATAAGATAAAATGGGCATCGTCATCTTCCATACCCCCTCACCCACCAATCTCCCATCAAATGAAAGTTGCCGACGGTGGTCGACAACGGGCCACCATCGACCACCGCACCATCCCAAACAAACAATTGGACAAACATCATATGGAGTCAAAATCAACCATTAAAACCATGGGAGTGCGCGGTCCAATAACAAAATTCGGCAACTCCAGTGACACCCACTGTCACTCGCACACGAACTGAGGAAATTCCGCCTCTTCCAATTGACGAATCTGGAACTCTTTTTCCACCAAATTGGAAACCTACAATCCCTTAGCAACACCAAACAATGATGTGTATAACTTCAATTGATCCAATTGTGTCACAAATTGCTCCAACTTTGGCTTCAGATTCTGCCTAATTCCACGTGCAAAATGAGGTTTCAGTTTCTGTTTAGACGCACACCACGAGACAACCTCCAATTGTTTGCGTTGGATGTAAAAGTGAGTTTGATTTAATTTCTGATTTTGATGTTAGAGGAGTGAGTTCATTTTTGGTTTTGATTTGTTTTCCTAGTTGTGAAGGGGATGATTTTGATTATTGATTTTATAGGACGGTGTGGTGGCCGGCGGCGATGGTCGGCCATCGTCGACGTTTTGATTTGGTGGGGGTACGGCGGGCGTGGGGGTGTCGAAGATGGTGATGCCCCCATTTTCTTTAATTTTTGGTTTTTTAATTTAATATCTTTAGTTTATTTAAAGTGAGGAAAGTGTAAAGGATCATTTTACCCTTTTTAATTGTCAAAATTGATCAAATTTTGACTACCTTGGTCAACTAACAATCAAATTGATTCTTTTCATCTGGTTGGACTCAGGTACATATTTACGAAAGGTTAGGGACCTTCGCTGAAACAAATTAAAGGGTAGAGTAATAACATATTAAGAGGATTTTTATCTGTATTGACACAAAAAGCTAATTAATATCAAGAGGTTGAAAAATTTACTATTGATTAGTAATAATTAACCTATATCTGTATTGACACAAATGAAGAATATGCAGAAAAGCTCAATTCTTCAAATTTCTAGAGTTTTTACAGCAATAGCATAATAATAGACCCTATATGTTCACTCCCAAGACGATTTATAATCTGAAGCTGAAAAAAAAAGTGCAATCTTACGAGAGAATTATATATTCACTACTAAAAAACAACAAAGTCTTACTCCCAGTAAATTTAGGATCAGCTACACGAGTCCTCGTGCACTATTTTGATCGGTTTGCTTCTACAAGAAAACCTTCTTGTTTTTAACACAGGCGTCGGGAGATCTTACAATGCAAGGTTCAGCATCAATAAGCATTTTCACCACTTCTTTCATATTCGGTCGAAGATTTGGAAGTTTGGTAGTGCATGATGCAGCAATCTTCAAGAACTTTATCATATCATCCTTGACAAAATCAGAAACCACCTTAGGATCAAGAACTTTAACAACATTTTCCTGGTCATTTAAATAAGTCGAAACCCAGTAAACGATATCCTTTCCTTCACCATAAGCCTCCTCGATCGGCCTTCTACCTGTCACTAATTCTAACAGAACCACTCCGAAACTGTATATGTCACTCTTTTCAGTGACTTTGAATGAATATGCTAGTTCTGCACAGAAATTCCATCATTAAAACAAAGCACGAACAAGTAACGATATAATGACAAGATTTTTTTGATACTTCATTGAAATATTATAGTAATATCTGAGTGAAGTATTGCCCTAAATTCCATTTCAAGAACCATATCTTATTGTCCTCTTAGACAATATCAAGATTCACGTACCTTTTGAAATTCAAATGAAAAATGATTTATTAAATATCAAGATTCCTAGATTTAGTTGATTGCAGATATTAACAAGTAATATTAATGCAAAAATAATTTTAAGCAAAAGATCGTAGTTACTTAAATAATTTCAAGTATCTTAAAACTAACCTGGAGCCATGTAACCATGCGTTCCCGCAAGACAACTGCATTCAGATCCTCTAGGAGAAACTTCTGCAACCTTAGCAACACCAAAATCAGCAATTTTGGCTTCATAATCCTCACCGAGTAATATATTGGTTGATTTGATATCCCTATGAATAATTGGTGGGGAGCAATCATGGTGTAGGTAAGCTATTCCTTTAGCAGCACCTAATGCGATTCTGTACCTTTGATACCAATCAAGTTCCGGTCTCCCCATCTTAATTTCTCGATTAAGGGCCTGAAACAGGTTCCCATTATCCATGTACTCGAACACCAAAAAATTTGAACCTCCTTTCATCAGACAAGCATATAGCTTTAGAATATTTCGATGCCTAATCTTTCCAAGAATTTCCATTTCTGCTGCAAAGAGTTTCACGCTGTTTCCCTTCCACAGCTGCTTCACAGCAACTGTACCACAACCTTTCTTCAAATCTAGTCGATAAACTTTTCCAGTGCCTCCAACGCCAATCAAATTATCCTCATCCACACCACATATTTCGTCCACATCAAATTCAACGTGGTGGAAGCTCTCAAGCTTCCATTTCGGACGTATTCCCTTTTCTTCTTCTGGGTGCTCTTCCGCACCAGTTCGACTTTGCTTGAAGTTCAAGTAACTCACGAGCAGTAAACCACCTAAAATAACAACCAAAGCCAGCAATATAATACAGAACAAAACTATTTTACTTTTACCAAAGTCCTTGTGACTATTCTTTCCATTGCAAGGACCAAACCCTGAGTTCATTGATCTTTTGATGCTTCCATCAACACAAAGGCCTTTGTTTCCAACAAATGCCTTGTCCCCGGCCACAGTCAGAAAATCAGAGGGAACACTTCCCGATAGCTGGTTATTTGATAGATCCACTGAAGACAGCTTCAATTTATCCAGTTTTTCTGGAATTGATCCCGTGAGTCTGTTTCTTGAAAGATTCAAAGAGTTTAAAGTGGCCATAGTTGAGAAAGTACTGGGAATGCTACCGGTCAAAAAATTTGAAGCAAGATTTAAGTCCACAAGCCGAGTACACTCTGCTAATTCTGCCGGTATTGATCCAATTAGTGCATTTTCTTCCAAATGCAAAGATGACATCTGCTTTAGAGCACCAAGTTCTAATGGAATTATGCCAGAAAAGTTGTTATTATCCAAATATAGGCGTTCCAACTGCACGAGTTTGCCAAGTTCTTCTGGGAGCTCTCCTGAAAATCTATTGTTTGACAGCATTAGCCCTTGCAAATTCAAAGAAACCCCAATGTGTGGAGATATACTGCCAGTGAAATGATTATCACTGAAATCCATCATATTCACATTAGGAAGTGCCCATACGCCATCAGGAATATTTCCAGTCAGCTGGTTCTGACTGATTCTCAACCGTTCCAAAGGAAAACATTCTGCATAAGTATCTGGAAAGCCCCCGGAAAACTTGTTTTCCAAAGCAAGCAATTTCTGTAAATTCTTGTTCTGACACAAGTATCTCGGGAATCCACCAGAAAAATTATTTTCAGATATGTCAACACTGTTTAATGGTGAAAAGCGGCCAAGATTGGGTGGAAATTCTCCTGAAAAACTGTTCTTGTAGATAGAAAAGGCATTGAGGTGCTGCATATCACCAAATGATGCTGGGATTTCTCCAGAGAAGTTGTTCTTGTACAAGTGAAACACAGTTAATTTCTTCAGATTGCCAATCTCTTGAGGAATTGTCCCGTGCATGTGGTTTGAAGATATATCAATTTCTTGTAAAAGAGTGAGCTTTCCAAGTTCTTGTGGAATTTCACCTGTCAAATTGTTCCCATAAAGCTCAATTTTCCACAAATTTGTCAACTTGCCAATCGACTTTGGGAAGTTTCCAGTAATCTTATTCGTGCAAATATCCAAAGTTCCCAATGCCTTCAGTTCAAAAATAGATTCTGGGATTCCCCCCCGCAAGTTTGATCCTGCCAGGTAAAACCAGTATAAGCTTTTCAAATTACCTAGGCTATCTGGAATTTCTCCCTCGTCATAGTCATTGTTCCCAAGGCCTAATGAAACCAGATGAGTCAAATTTCCGACCCAAGCTGGGAATTCACCCGAAAAATAGTTATCCGAGAGATCAAAAATCTCCAAGTTGGTCAAATTAGACAAGTCAGGAATGCTTCCATTCATATTGTTATCAGATACATTCAAAACCTTTAGATTTATGCATTTGCTCAGTTCCTTCGGAAGAATTCCTGATATAAGGTTAGAAGGTAGAACTAAAGAAGTGAGGTTTTGCAGCACAGAAAGTGATGGGGATATTACCCCAGAAAGAGACTTGCTGTCAAGTGAAATATCAGTGACTAAACCAGTATTTTCATCACATGAAATTCCAAAAAACTGGCAAGGAGAATCTGAATCCATCCATGAATCTAAGTAATTCAAAGGATCATTAAGCTGTTTTTTGAATTCCAGTAGGGCCTGAGTTTCTACAGGCAAGCACATGAATGGCTGGACATGGAATAAGAAAATTAATAAAAAAATAAAAATTTGGAGAAAAGGGGATTTTGGTTGGCTGGCCATTGGAAGTACTGGAAGGGGCAAAACAGTCATTTGACAAGGGGGAGACAGAGCCAGTGAGGACCTCCATTATTGCCATGGGTCTCCATCCTTTAGAAGTACAGATGCAGCTGATCACAAACAGTAGCAAACACAAACTTAGCATTTAATAAATGAAATCAAATAACTAAATATTAATAGTCAATAATTCTACTGCTAAATAAAAAATCAATATGGATATGGAACTTTGTGTCTGCCAAAAGCATATAATGCTTCGACAATTATCATTTTTCTTTTCATATTTGAGTAGCAACAACAATAAAGTAAGTCTCGTTTCGATAAATTTAGTGGGTGTTTGATGAGAATTAAAATTAAATTTTTAATAGATTGTGAAAGAAGTTTATGAAACGTGTGGTTGAAAAACTGTGGATCGATGAAAAATGTGATTAATATTGATTGTTTGACTTTGACTTAAATTAAAATCTGATTTTAATTCAAAACAAACATGGCCTTAAAATCGAGTATGAGAATCTTTTTTTAACCTATTCATACTGTGAAAAAGAATTACTTTCTAAGCACCTTGAGGCTCAAAAGTGTAAACTCTAAGACTGATGTTAAGATGTCAAATTGTATCTAGTTGGGGATTAAAATTATTAAACAAGTCTACCTATTAAGTTTTAACAACTCCAATGAGAAAGGCAAAAAACATATTGACCAAAAGAAGAAACCTTTTAAATCATTAAACTGGTTTGATACCATTAGTCCTAGGAAGAAAATTAAGACAAAACATGGATGATGACAAAGCTCCAAAAGGGATGATTTTGAACAGAAACACACGAGGATAGTGAATTTTACTCGTTTTTATGCACAATCATCTACTTATTCATCTATTCAACAAATAAAATTTACAAGTTAGTTAACATATTCATGTTCATTATACAAGAAAACACAGACACAGACACGTAGTTAAGATACAGCAAAAAATTTAGAAGAAAAGATGAAACTGGAAGAAGGGTTACCTGTAATTCTGATGATTGTAGAACTTTAGAAGCTAATTATGAAAAGAAGTTTCCATTTCTAAGCAGAATTAATGGAAAAATGATACCAAGAAACCTGAGGGAGAATTCTTGGGATCTGAGGAGATAATTACTTTTCTATAATTAAATAATGCAGGAGTTGAGTGGAATAAACATGATAAGAGAGGCCAGAATGAGAGAAGGATAAGGAAATGAATTGCATATGATTTATTTTGAATTTAGAAGTGAACAATATCTGAGATCACCTCTGTTTATGGGGCAGAAAAATGACAAAAAAGCTTTTAAAAACAATTTTGTGAATAGAAATCCACAACTGCCAAAAAGCTTATACTTGATAATGATTTTTCTTTTGATTAGAGAACGCATTACGTACGTGGGAGTGGGATGGCCGGTTGGGGGACTACATCAGGAAAATAATTCAATTAGTACTACCAATTATATGCACACAATTTAAAATTAACTTTATGTTTGATACCCATTTTTCTAATATATATATATATATATATATATATATATATATATTTCCCTTATTTTCAATCACGCGTTCTTCAATAAAATAGTATTACACGTAAATTCAAAAAATTTCCGTATTTTTTAACCACATATCTTCCATTAAAACACTATTTAAAATGCATTCTTGGAAAAATAATGTGGCTCAAACATTGTGTAAGTTTTTGTTTGGTTCCATTATTTTTAAAATATGTTTTTTCTCTTATTTTTAATCATATATTTTAAAATAATATAACATTACACGTAAATCTAAGTTTTTTTTTCATATTTTTTAACTATACGTTCTCCATCAAAATATTATTCCAAAATACATTTAAGGGCAAAAAATGGAGTTCAAACATGCTCTAATTGTGAACCTCATTCCTACACTTGTCGAATTTCTTACTCACGTCTCATCATTCGTAAAGGATCATTGGAGTGTCTGGAAATTAGCGCTCGCCATTCTTAGGGGGTGTTTGCGCGCTATTATTTTTAAAGAATTTATTTTGAAATAATAGATTGATGGAGAATATGTGGTTAAAAAAGAAGATTTTTTTTTATTTACGTGCAATATTATTTTAATGAAGAATCTATGGTTGAAAAGAAGAGAAAAAATGTATTTTACAAAAAAAAAAAAAATGAAAATCAAACATCCCCTTAGCCATGTTTGGGCTCCAGTATTCCTCGTTTTAACTAGGGGAATATTAATTTTTTTTTTTTATGAATGTGTGATTGTAAAAAAAAAAAAATTAAGTTTTAAAGGACGTTTGACACCCATTTTTTGGATAATAAAATTTTTAGAATAGCGACTGATGAGAGAATGTGTGATGAAAAAGTTATGATAAGTTTTAGATTTGTGTGTAATATTGTTTTATTGAGAGAATGTGTGATTGAAATGAAGAAAGAGAAAAAACTGAAAATGAAAATGGGTGCCAAACAAGGACTTAGATTTACGTATAATATTATTTTATTAAAAATACGCGATCGATAAGAAAGAAAAAAAAAAAGAATTTTAATTTATCTGGAGTCAAAAGAAGGGCTTAATATGTTTCCTTACTCGACTTTTCACATCAAAAGTCCATCTCAAGGGGCTCGTGACGAAGATTCCCCTGGTCGCTATATGTTTTCCGCGATTTCAAACTTATCAATGATAATTATCGAAATAGTGTGCAAGATAATGCAAGTGCAGCGAAATGGGGAAGTGGTGGATGCTGAATGCAGTGCAGGGCTCCACTGCACATTGCTTGACCACAGTTAGCCCACACAGGTCCACACCAATTATTGACATTGCTCACAAATGCCAATAATCATCCCATTATCTTCTAATGTTAAAAGAATTAAGCCACCCTCGTCAAAAAATGTTGACATCCAGATATATTGGTGACAAGAAATGATTAGATGTAAAAGTTGAGTTACGTGACATTCTGCTAAGGAAGATGTCAAACTTTTCTGGCAATATAGCATGATTGATGTTAAAATTGAGCTACATCTTCCTCCTTGTAGGCTAGAGGAATCTTTTTTTCTTTATTTTGAATGTTAGAGGGACCTATTATAGTAACACAAAAGTTAAAATACATCTCCCATATAATATTCGGTGTCGACATGACTTGAATTGCCTTGATTAAGTAGACGGTCGAGTTCGTTAGTCTATATTTGCCTTCCGTTAAATACTCAAGACACTTTTCATTCATATATTTCGAGATATTCAAAAGTATTGCTTACTTATTCACAACTACTTTTTATCTATTTATAATTTTTTTCAGGAAAAAGAAGCAAAGTAGTCATTTTTGTTTAGATATTGTTCATGATACTCATATAATCAGGATATTCGTTTCTAAGTGCATGTATATCCCATTTTTAAACTCAAATGGACAAGGAGAAAAACAAAGAAAAGACAATCAAGGTTAAATTTTATTAAGACAAGTTTGATTATTAATATATAGAGCATAAATTGACAAGGATAATAGTATAGATTCCTCATTGCAATAAGATAAAAATTCATACAAGTTTCTAGAAGAAATTAGCCTTTTAATTTAATTTAATTTAATAAATAAAAATTAGTCTTATGTTGGTCTCCTAACCTTTCTCTTGTTCTATATTCTTTATGAAATATATCCAATAAAACGCCAAATTCAAGAATCATGGACGGATTGCAAGAAGGTGGGAATGGTAAGTTAAAGTGGAATTGTAAATTTTATTCAACTGAAAATATTAAAAATGTATAAATTCTTAATCTCGTAACGTTTCTACTTATTCGATATTAACTTCAAGAATATTAAGAAATAAGTTCAAATCAGGTCAATTATAATCTATAAGCATGTATAATAATAATGGGATGCAATGCACATTGGTTGAAGACACGGTATCAAGATGCCGACATGAACGTCACCAATGATCTCAAAATCATTTGGAGGCCCGCATGCCCGAGTTTCACGGGTAACCTTTTCTTAGCATAGAAAGGGGACACCGTGCGGCAGTAGTCTGCTCCGCTACAACACGGGGCTTAAGCAAAGCTGCAGCCCGTGACACCGAGACTGGAAAGTGGAGCGTCAACACATAATAAGCAGTAATAATGCACGAGAATTGACGACTAGGGTTATTTTTACTCATTTTAATCGTTATTTTATTTTATTCCTATTTTGTTCTTGTACTAAACTAAATGTATTAATTAAGAAACAAGTATACATTATAACTTGTATTCTCAATTTGGTTAAGGTTCTTTTCTCCACTTATTAGCTCACCTAACATAGATTATGAATACGAACCTTACTTTTATAATTAAATGGAAGCATATAAAATTGGCGGAAACCTAATTTTAGTCATTAGAAATGGTGTGAATAAAAGTGCCTTAAATTGACTAAATATAATAATTCCAATGCCTTAAATTAGATGAAATTAAATATTTACATATCTTCCTGTGTGTGTGTGTGTGACAATTTCTTAAGGCTCCATATTGACCTTGTTTTAAAATAGTAATAAAGGAAAGTTAGATATTTTCTTTTGCCGCTTTCTTCGACGGAAATTGAAAATTATATTAATAAATCGGTGAAACAAAAGATATTATGAAAGAGAGAATACAATTAACTCAAGTTGTCAATCGTAAGTAATCGGGACAGAAGTAGCTAACCGTACAAATAGATTGTGGATCATTTTATTTCATTACGAGGAACAAAGTAACATGGCCGGTCCAACTTCTCAAGAGGAGTTACAATATCTAAACAGTGTCAAAACTTTTAGGGTCTGTTTGGGCCGAATTCTAATCTAAACCAAAGCCAAACAACCAATATCAACCACATCTTTCATGGGTCCCACGTTTTTTCAACCACACATATTCAAAAATTTCTATCACAATCCACTTAAAATCTGATTTTTATTTACACCAAATACCCTCTTATTCTTGTAGCACAATATGGTTCCTTAGAATTATGTAAAAAATTAATTTGCAGCCAAGAAAAATAAAAATTATGGCTAAGGACGGCACAATTTATGCAAGTCATTTTCTCAACAGTGTAAAGTTGCAATTATTTTCACATTATACGTAACGTGAAAGCTCATCAACTAATTAAAAACAATTTCACATCAAATTTTGTTTGTCTTCTTCCATTAGACAGCTAACACGAAACTATTTGTGTTTGTAAATTAGAATCTACTTTGTAACAATCTCCACTTAGGAACACTATACTTTTTAATAGTACATATTCCATGTCTCATAGAATTAAATAAAAGAAGTATAACACTATAATAATTGAATTGTTAACCAGAATTTGAGCAATAAATAGCTATGAAAAAAAATCATATATCGAAAGCATTCTGTACGTACTAAAACCTAGTTAATTAATCAATTAATCTCAATTATTCATTTCAGTCAAAAGACTGAATTTCTTATAGACAGTTTTATGCACAATTTTAATTGGGATAGCTAAACAGACTGAGATAGTTTAACAGATTTGTATTCCACAAGATATAATTTATTGTAGAATTAAATAAAGATGAACATGTGGTAAACCTCTAAAGGAAAGATTCACATGCCCCCATGCCACATATAAAATAATTCACTATCAAATAATAAAAATACAATAGTTTCGGTTTATTAATTTTGCAAAACTAATTAAAATAATCAAAATGAAATAAGGAATAACCCCCTCATTTTCTTATTCCTTTCAACTTGTGGAGAAGTGGAATCAAATCCTAGGATTTTGACTCTATCGTCACTTCACTATTGTATTCGACTGCAACCAACACTTGGATTAAGATTCACCAATCTGAACTCAAGCCACGTAGCCTGATCTTTGCGTATGATTATATCATTAATGCATATGTATGTTTTCTTCAATTACGGTTGAAGAACACAATTTTTGCTTTGAGATATTTCAATGGAACATCAGTTGGTCAGAACTTATTGGAGATGGCCAGAAGACTTCAGAATTTGCTGTTGCAAGTTCGTTGGATATAGACAGATTTTTCTCAAAGTATTCGTTCACCCATTAATAATTTTCTTTACTTATGTAAAGACCCCTCAAAGACATGAACGTGTCTTACCTTAAATGCAGAAGTTTTTCACGATAATATTAATATATGTTTGATATGGTCAATAATTAAATTAAAAGAAATTTTAATTTGTTAAAACAATATTTCATTCTTTTAAATATTTGACCAATTAAACCAGTCAAATAAGATAAATATATATTTCTGTATATCTATAAAATATGTTTGATATGGTCAAATATTAAATTAAGGCTTCGTTTGGTATCGATTAAAATTGAAAATATAGCCGTTATTAAGTCTCACTCGTCTAATAAAAGTCAACAATAACGGTTAGTTTTTCAATTTTAATCTGATTTTAATCTCTCACAAACGGGCTCTAAGGAAACTTTTGACTTGTTAAAACAATATTTCCTTCTTTTAATTTTTTGACAACTCAAAACATATTCAACAATATGGTAAGTACATATTCATATATATATATATATATGCCACTATAAGGTAGGTAAATATTGCACCTCGTTTAGACTTTTAAAACCTTAAAAAATCACAGCAAAAAATCTGTTAACCTATAGCATCCAGTCAGTCTTGACTGCATTGGTTGAACACATTTTTGACATTCAAAAATCATTTTAATTTAAGCAAGCCAATAAATAAATAATTAGTAAAAATATATTTTACTTACAATCCCCCTTTTTGGTTTAGCTTAATTTCAAAAACATTTTTTGAATTTTTAATATTACTTTTGTGAGTGTGTGTAGAGTGTTTGCAAGATAAATTACATGAACTACTCTCCCTCAATTAGTTCTCTCAAGTAACAAACAGTTGCCCCTAACTTCATAAAACCAACCAATATATCACATAATATGTAGGCCACATAAAAATTAAATAGATATGCAGTAACACAATATCAATATGTAGTAAAACACCTGAAAACAATAAATATTCATGTTCAATTAGCATCGTACATAAAAAAAAAAACCTACTATTCCCCCCTTTTTTGAAATTAACAAGCTCACTTTATAAAGTGAAACAAATAGACAAATAATGAAATCAGAGAGTTAAGAGTCTGAATGATAGAACCATTCAATTAGTGGACTTCTTAGCCACCTTGCATGTAGAAATCAAACGAAATTTATTAGTATCTATAAATGAGAAAATAGCATTTAAGTCTTTAGAATTCTGGTTAGCACTATTAAAATCAGTAGTCACCAACTCATCTGCTTGTTTATCTCTTTCTACATCCTTTTTTAATACGATGGGAATCTTATAACCATACATGATTGAGTGCCATGCTTTTTCATCTAAAGATTGGACAAAAACTTGCATTCTAAATTTCCAATACAAAATAATTAGTCCCGTTTAAAATAGGATGTCTAAATGGTGCTTCTTCCATTACTAGATTTTATGTAGATCTCATTTTTAAAAGTGAACCCGCTCCAATATCAATTGTAAGTACTAAAACCTAGTTAATTAACCAATTTGTCCGAATCATTCATTTCAGTTAGAATTTCCTACATGCAGTTACTTTTACTCAAAGTTCTAACGGAATGACTTAACATATTTATGTTCTACAAAATATAATATATCACAAAAAATAAATAGGAACATCAGATATAACGTGGTAAACACTTAAGGAAAACATCCACGGATGACATGGTGGCCATGGATGTGCCTTGGGTGTTTTCCTTACATGTTTACCACCATTAAATAATAAAAAATACAATAGTTTCGGTTTAGTAATTTCACAAAATTAACTAAAACAATCAAAAATAAATAAAGAACAACTCACTCATTTTCTTATTTCCTTTGACTCGTTGAAGAAGTGAAATTAAACCCTTAGGTCTCAACTTTATTGTTACTTCACTATTGTATTCTGTCACAACCACCACTCGGATTAACTCACGCCAAACAACTTGATCTTTGAGTAGGTGACTTCATTACGCATATGTATGTTCTCTTCAATTACAGTTGAAGAACGTGATTTATTTTTGAGACACTTTAATAAAAAATTAGCTGGTAAGAATTCACTAGAGATGGTCTAAAATTTCAGAACTTCTTGTGGGTTTGCAGGACATAGATAGATTTTTCTCAAAGTATGTCCCTTAATGATTTTCTTTACTCATGTCAAGACTCCTTCAAGGTTCAAACATGTCTTACACTAAATATGAAAGTTTTTTTACTCTTAATAATAATATAGAATATGTTTGATATGATCAATAATTAAATTAAGAAAAAATTTATTCCTTAATTTAATTATTGACCAATCAAACCAGTACAATAAATCTTTTAATTACTCGATCAATCAAACTTCTCTAAGATGGTAAATATATTTTCTTGTATATGTTGTTATAAGGTATGTAAATATTATACCTCGTTTAGGGTTTGGAAACCCTAAAAAACCGTAGCCAAGAATTGGTTAACTTGTACCACTCAGTCATTCCCGACCGACTAGCTTATCTAGTTTGGACTGCATTTTGTTGAACAGGTTTTTGACAAGTGTCTTGACATTTAAAATCATTTTAATTGGTAAGAAACTACAAGGCCGGACAAGGATTATATTGAATTTATAAAAACATTATACTGATGGATTAACATTTTAAAATGAAATTTTAAATTTCAAGTGAATAATTTGTCGACAAATACATATGCATATGCATATAACATATATATATATATATATATCCGCGCACAAGTAATAATTTACGAAAAAAGCATAAAATTTATCACTATACACACAACTTTATTTTTATTTTATATTTGTCTAATATAGTTAAAACAGTTACCCAGTATAATCGATAATATTATACATAATAACTTTAATCTAAAGTGCTCATTTTACGCAACACGTTTTTTCTTTCTTTAATATGATTTATCCATAGACTTCAATGTATACACACATTTGTCTCCAATAATGAAGGCACGCCTTGTGCTTGTCATTTTCTAGAACAGTGGTCACAGTTCATATCATGACCCAATATAAGATACTCAAATCGACTAAATATTTACATTTTTGTCTTCTCTATATACTTTACACGTAGCTCTTTCTGAACCCTTTTTTTTTTTAATAAAAAAAATAAATCTTGTTTTCAATTTTTAAACTTTTTTTTTTATTGTATTTATTTATAGAATAACTTGATGCATATCAATTTTAAAAAGAGGGACTTCTGCAAAATGAGTAACTCGGTTAGTCTTGTAAGGTGGTCGAGTTGAGAGCTCATCCACGACATAAGCATCGATTCTTGAGTAAGCAAAAAGAGTATATTGCTCGTGTAAAATATACTAACATCAATAGTGGATGATAACATGTGTTAAGACGACAATATTTTCTTGGTGATAGAAGCTAGCAATTGTACCTTTGAAACACAATCGAGCTGGTTTCATATCGAGCACATCAATTATATGTGATTTTTGTGAATTCACATGTTGCTGGAGTTCTAGCCAGCGTGCATAGTAACAGTAGTTAAAGTCTACTTCAATCGAAAAGATCTTTTTAGTGAGAAAAAGTTAAAAGGACAATTTAAGACAATGAGTTGACATGAAATGACAATTTGTGAGTTCCCGCCTTTGCTTGTGTTTTCAACAAAGAGGTTCAAAGAATCAGAGCCGAAGCTGATTGTCGGTGACCGGTCCGTTTATTACAATCTAACAAATAAAACCCATTTTGATTTTTGAGACCATCCCTATTTGATGATCATTATTTGAATAGTGATATTTAGAAGAATGTGCAGTTAAAAAGTAAGATTTTTTTTTAGTTTACGTACAAAATATTTTATTATGTTATCGTGTAGTTAAAAATGCATACCTCTAAAAGATTTCCTCATCTTGCTCAATAATTTCGAGTCCAAAGTACTGTAGTAGGTGTGTGTTTGAGTCACATTATTTTGAAAGAATGTATTAAGAATTTATAGATTGATGGAGAATATGTGGTTGAAAAAAAGAAAAAAAAGTTATTGGTGTGATGAAAAATATTATTTTATTGAAAAACGCGTGATTGAAAATGAGTAGAAGAATGATAATGAAAAATTTTAATGTGTACCAAACATGGACTAGATCTTGATCTTAACCTAGAGCTCAACTATAAAGAAATTTAAAATTTGAGTGCTCGGTTGTATTTGGAATGTTTATTTTCTTTCTCAACACAATTAAAATCTATCCTAGCATGAATAAAAGAAAAAAACAACAAAAATATTTTGGAGAAGACATCGTCCAATTCTTGACTTTAAAACTAGAAATCTTGATTCTTGAAGTGAAACCCCTCGTTTTTGCATTCTTTCTCGCTCTTCAATGTTTTTTTTTTCTCTCTCTAATCTTGTGTAACCCTTCGTTCTGAGATTTGTTAGGGTTAAATACGTGGGCCCGATCTTGTTTTCATTAGTGGTTTAATTAAAATTGGAAACCAGAATCTTGCCAAATTTTCCTTCTATGCAACCACATAGAAGATATGGTTTGGGAACTGGAATTCCCTGCATCACCCTATGTGACCGCATAGGTTCCAACACTATGCGACCTCATAGTGTTGAGGAATTTCTTCATCCTTGCGTTTTGGTCCTTGAACTTCCTTTTACGTTTCTCGACCTCTTTTCTCATTTCTTCTTCCTCCAATGTGTAATTCCCATGCTCAACTCGATCTCACCCTCTTCACTTCTTCAATTTCTCTATTAGATCATTTTTTGACTATTTACATTTTAGTCCCTGAACTTTGATTTTCATTCGCTTTTAGCCCTATTCTGTTTTTCTTCCAATTTCCACCGTAATAATTAGTATTGTCCTGCAAATACATATTACATCGAATTAAGCTATATTTTACACATTTATCGACAATTATTCATATTTGTGAACCGAAATAAATGGGTAAAACATACTTATCAACCGGTCAGTTGATTACAATCTAACAAAATAAAACCAATTTTGAGACTCTGTCTAATCATTATTCGAGAAATACAATGTTTTGAATATTGATATTTATGAGAATGTGTACTAAAAAAAAAAGAATTTTTTTAGTTTACGTGCAGAATATTTTATTATGTAAATGTGTAGTTGAAAATGAATACTTCTAAAAGATATCCTCATCTTGCTCAATAATTTCGAGTCCAAAGTACTGTAGTAGATCTTGATCTTAACCTCGAGCTCGACTATAAAAAAAATGTAAAATTTAAGTGCTCGATTGTACTTGGAATGTTTATTTTCTTTCTCAACACACATGACACTATTGCAATAATTAGTATAGCCCGATCTATGTCCATGTCCAGGTCCAAACCAATCTACCAAATTCAGTATAATTTTGTGGGAAAATTACCTAGAACCATTCTTTTCAAGATTACATTTCAAAAGTAGTTGGGTGAAAGATTAAATTTCAATAATCAGGTGGTAAATACTAATTTCTAAATTAATTAAAACAAATTAATTACACACACTCAGCCTATCACCCCCGAACACTTATTTTACACCACAGACCCTAATTCATTTCTAACCTACACAGGCTACACTATACAGGAAAAACAAAACAAAATCGAAACCCTAGATTTTGGGAAATGGCAATGGCAGGGCGATTAATATCGGGTCTTCTATTTCTTCACCGAGTCCTTACCTTTGACACTATCTACACCGTCTCCGCCCAAAGATCTGCTGCACCAAAATCCCTCCTCTGGCCTCTCACCAGTATCGAGCTATCGAGGGACTTTGCCACTGCCTCCGCATTTACTAAACAAAAAGTTAAGGTTCTTATGACAATGTTTTGTGTGTCTGGAAACTATGCTTTAGCTTTGTACATTGTGGCAGTTAAAGCTAATGTGTTGGACAAGGTTGAATCCGAGCTTATTGACCTCGTTGAGGCTTCGAAGAGAAGTCCTACATTTTCTCAGTTTATGAAGGATTTATCAGTAACTGCTGATGTCAGAGTGAATGCAACAAATGAAATTAGTATTGAAGCTAAATTTTCAGATATTGCGAAGAACTTCTTGGCTGTTGTAGCTGAATTTGGGAGGCTGGCACATTTAGAACGTATAGCTCAGAGATTTACGGAGTTGTCCATGACACACAAGGGAGAAGTTAAAGTCATTGTAACATCTGTGATTCCTCTATCTCAAGAAGAGAAGAAAGAGCTGAAAGAAACATTGCAGGATATGATGTGGAGGAGAAGGAATTGAAGGTTGGTGAGGTGGTGAAGAAGGTTGACTGATGGTTGATTGTGGTGCTGGTTTGTGGTGTAAGCAGATTTGTTTGTGGTGACCATTTGTGACCAAATATGTGTATACTGTGACTGGTTGTGACCAAATGTGACTTGAACATATTCAAGTCACATTCGGTCACAATTAACACAAAATTGGTCACAGACAGT
>CAIGRH010222879.1:12731-29980 GCA_903798295.1 Fraxinus nigra | reverse complement strand
TCTTTTATTGAGTATATTTGACACATACGAGTGAATTTCAATTTGCAGTAACAAAAAGGATAATCAGTTTTCAAAGTTCAACTTCAATAAATTTGGACTAGACGGATACTCTAGTAATATCTGATGGAAATGAGTGTTCCAGGCACTCTCAATAGGTAATCACATTTATGAGAAAATATTTTAAGGTGTAAATGAGCCATAGTGCTGATACCGATCAATAAAGAGGGGAGCAACAGAAACTAATAAACTGGAAAGCAGATACTATTTAATGTCCAAAACATAAGCTTTGTTTGTTTGATAAATGAGAAGTCATGTCGAAGCATTGGTGTTCTAAACAGGAACAAGAAAGGAGTTCAAAAGCTATGTCTATGATCACGGTGTTGAGATTATTCATATGCTGTAACCTAAATATATATTTTTCTTTGTGAACGGTTATTATAATGTATAATATTATCTACATACGCTGTGCATAACTTTAGGGATCACTTTGAACCAATCCTATTGCTTTTAAAGGCTTCAGAAACTATTATGAAATATGTGGGATTCGTTAATTTTCCCAAGAAAAAATCACTTCGATGTTAGCAGGTATACACTGCAAGTCTGCAATAATGATTTGTAATTTAGCTGCTCAATAAATGAAGTGATGCAAGGAAACTGAGGAAAGGATTAACTGAAAACTACATAGTAGGCATTTAAATAAAAGTAAACCACTCACTTTAACATCTCGATGAATGTGACCGTGTTGGTGAAGATATTCCAAGCCCTTCAATGCCTCACGCAAAACTGTAGCAATAACAACCTCCTCGAAACCATCTGGATGTGAGGCCTTCAATATGTGGAGACAAGAACCCCCATCCATGTAAGGCATTATAACCCATAAATTATGATCTGTAACGAAGGAGCAGTGTGATTTAAGAACATTGGGGTGGTCAACCAGAACCATTGTTTGTGCTTCCCGTGAAATTTTATTCTGGGAGTAAAATCCAAGAACTGTCAGAAATAGTTTTTTCTATTGTCCAGGATAAGATGAACCACATAATAAACCAAAACAATAGTATTCAAGGGGAAACCAAGTAACTATACCAGAATGGTTTCCTACAGAATAACTTCTAGGATTATTTCATATTCAATCACAAAAAAAGTATGTAACAAGCCTCCAGATGAAAGCTAGGAATATAAATTAAAAACAGATAAAGGTATGGCAGCAACAAAATAAAAACTTCTACTTAATAACAATGTAAGAATGCAACTGCTGATAAGATGCTGTCAAATAAGGTACCTTCACATTTTTTCACTTTCTATAAAGTTAACATATTCAAGCTATTGTCAACTTGGGCCAACATGAACTTTATCCAAACGGAGATAAGATAATTGATTCCAAAAATAGAGGAGTAGAAAATAATTCTTCAAAATTTCTCTTTTACTAATTCATGGACAAGCACTAGGTGTCACTTCATTTAGCGAATTTCTCGGGCTCTGACTTCTGTACCATCTCAATGTTCTAGGCCATCAATGGTTGAGACAATAAACGATCTTGAGATTTCAAATATAATCAAATATTATCAAGATTAAAATGTTCATAAAAACCAGTTTAAATTTGAATTTATTTACAAGCTCTGAAACCGTCATTTCAAGTTAGCAAACGAAAAAAAATTCATTCCTGAGCTGGTTTCACAGTATGCATAAAAACCTCTTAATAGTGCATAATAAGCAGGTAACTAACAGGCTGTATATTCCAGCTAACCAAAATCGCAAATTACAATCTTTCTTAATAAATACTATATTTGTATTCTAAACTCAAATCTCGCAGTGAAAAATTCTAAGAAACAAAACCCCAAATTCCTTGAAATGCATCACAAGTTGAATAAGCAAAACAATGAAAATTGCGTTAAACCTCTTGGCTAAATTTTGAAAACAAGGGAATTACCAGATCACAATTTCCGCGATCAAAATCAAGAATTTTGATTGCAACGATCTCATTAAGCGGATTACAAAGAGCGCGATGAACCAAGGCGCTGGCCCCTGTCCCGATCTCCTCATACAGAATGTAGTTCTCTGCTCCTATAGGATACTTCTTCTTCTCCTTTTCCATTATATTCAATCTTCAAAACTCCCCAACAGAATATATAAATTTCAAAAATCCAAATTCTATTCAAAATTTCAAATTCCCCTGTTCACAAACGAAGCAATGCAGAATTCAACTTCTGATTCAATTTTTCTTTCTCTGTTTGCGTGCAGCGATTTCAAACTTAGAACAAAGTAATGAGATTATGTCATTGAGTGTGCAACAAAATAGAAAAAACAGAAAAAATGGATCAAAATCACAATTCAGTAAAAGAAGCAACTTGAGAAAAATATGTATAGATACCGATATACATATACATACAAGTACATGCGTGTGAGGTGTTGAGTGAGAAAGAAGGCATTGATGATGATGAAGGGTTTGCTTACTCGGCTTTCTCTTGATAGATAGAGAGAGAAAGAAGGGGGGGCGGGGGGCGGCGCTAGTGGTTCGCCGCCAACATGGCCGAAGGTGGCGAAGGGAGTGTTTCGCTTTATGAAAAAAAAACCCGCCACCTGTGATGTCTGTACTCGGCCACTCTTTACTGCTTTTCTATTTGTCGTTATTTATGGACATGCGTAAACTTTAGAAGCAATGCTATTCATTCTTACTGGAATTACAAATACAATTTATGTGACGTTAATGTGACATTAAATGATAGGTGAAATTAAATAATACGGGTCGATTCGAAAGTGACCCGTCCATGTAACGAACCGACGGAATCATGCCAGCCCGGCCTGGGACCAGCCAACTCTGGTTATGAGCAAATTCACGAGCCATTTTTATTGAGTCGAACCTGGATTGAATCGGCCTCCAATATAAACTCGACGGGTATTGAAGGATGGATACTCAAGGTGAAAATTTAATGTATTGAAGGACGGATCATCAAGGTGAAAGTTTTTATTGTTATTATAAAATTATATTTTACAATTGGCATGCTGTCGTCAGTGGCGGATTCAGCACCCGACAAGCCCCCATAGCCGCGCGTGCTGGATCCGTTGGATTATTATTATTATTTTTTATTTTTTTTACAATAGATAAATTTTGTAGGTTATATAACTGGTAAGTCTCTCAACCAATTTATTGTAAAATATTTTTAATTCTATAATTTTTACCAAAATTAGTGCAATAGGAATGAGATTCAAACCTATGACCACTTCTTAGGATTATTGAAAGTTTAACCATTATGACACTTGTTGAACTTTGACACTAAATTTACCAGAATAATATATATTATATTTTAGCGGTTTTAATGCAATTTTAAAAATTTGAACGCATTCTTCCTTAAATTGTACAAAACTTGGCCACAAATATATGTTCGGTTTGAACAAAATAATTGTTATATTTAAATTTTAGACCTTATTTGATTTCCTTTTTTTTTTCAAAATACGTTTTTCTCTCTTCTTCTCAACCACACATTTTTCAATAAAACCCTTATTTGGTAAACATTAAAATTTTCATTATCATTTTTCTACTCATTTTCAACAACGCATTCTTCAATAAAATAATATTTTTTTTTATATCAATAATCTTTCCTTATTTTTCAACCACGCATTCTTCATCAATCTACTATTCCAAAATACATTCTTCCAAAATTATGTGGCTCAAACATATACAAAATAATATTACATGCAAATTCAAAATTTTTCCTGATTTTTAACTACACATTCTCCATCAAATCACTATTCTAAAATGCATTTTTTGCAACAAAAAAAATGGGCATCAAATGTTGCTCTTAATATTTTATTGCTGTCAATAGTCGATGGTCAATGGTCGCTCAGGCTAACTCAAAATCTTGGATCCGCCACTGACTGTCGTAAAACCTTTCCAACGAACTTGTGATGGAGCTGATGTTTTCCGTTCCCAACCAAACATTCGCACGAATTTACACTTATGGGTCTCGAAAATTCTTGAATTTAACTAAGTAAAAATTGCAAAGAATTGAAGTATCAAAACAATAAAGTAAAACAAAGGTTTTAGGGAAAACATTCCTAACTTTATTTCTACAAAACAAAGAAAATAACTAAGTACAAGAAATGTGAAGGATCAAACGGCGATTGTTGTCTCATCACAAGCATCCTTTGTTCTATATCTCTAAAATGCACCAATACTAGGGTGTGTTTGATAGTCTAAGATTTTCCTTGGAAAATGGAAAATATTTTTCAACTTTGCATTTTGCTTTGTTTGAAGCAAAAAAAATTTCATGGAATTACTTTTTTTTATTTGCTTCACACATGTGCATTTTCCTTGAAAAGGAAATTCTATCCACAATTGTGAAAAAAAAAATCTCTTTAATGGACAATTTCTATGAAAATCAAAGTCAAACGAACACTAAAAGATCCAAAATTTCAACATTTTCAAGTGAAAATTTATACTAATCAAATACAATTAATTACAATTCCTAGTAAAATAATTTTTAGGCAATTTCATTCCTTCGAATTCATTTTCTACATTTTCAATCAAACGGACCCTTAGAGCATGTTTGAAACCTCTTTTTACAACAAAAAAAAAAAAGTATTTCGGAATAGTGATTTGATAGAGAATATGTAACTAAAAAATAAGAAAAAGTTTTACGTTTGCGCGTAATATTATTTTAGAGAATAATGCGTGATTAAAAATAAAATAGAGAAAAATGTATTTTGGATATAATAAATACCAAACAAGGCTTAGATTAAATGGAGGAAATTCGTATGGCAGTTGACAGCCCCCAACAGCTGGGTCAATTTGCCCAGTTTTCCAACCATTTTCATGCTAGTAATCGCTCGTAATTGCCCCATGTCAAATTTACTGCAAAAACTACGCAAAACTAATATCATGTGCCTTCCATGTGGCATTTTTTCCCTAAATCCGAGTACTGAAACCAGTTGGACAGCAAGTTCACAATGCTATCGGACACAGCCCGCATCAATCCATCGAAGAATGCCAATCTGGCTTGCGATTTCGAATTTGCCTAGTGATGCCGCCATCAAATAAATTGGGCATCGATGCCTCGATCACTTGCTCATCACAAACTTGTTTGCTGCCTTGATTCTCGAATCAACACTAAACTTTGAGTATCCCGTGTTTCTTCGACCATGGCATGACAACGACAAGGCAACGTTCGTACCATATCCATTTTCCAGGAAAGGGTCTTCGTACATAATATGCCACTCTTAAGATATCTTCTCTTTATAAAAGATATTAGGATCGTGATTTTCAAACATAAATGTGCGAGTTCAAATATAACTCGCGTTGATAATGAATGTTGCTACAAATTTTGTGTTGTTAGTATAGTTACAAATGCTAGTCAAAGTTGAACGTGCGTTGCACTTTATTTTGAAATACTTTATAAGTGCTGTGAAAGCAATATTTGACCCTCCATTTACCATTTTGATATAAATATGAGAAAAATGCAAAGTTCCTAAAAAAAATATTAACTATATTATACATGCACGTAAATAGTGAAATGCATACTTGAATATAAGTATTAGAATTATAACTAAATGCATAAATGAAGACAGATGACAAATATGATATATGAATTAACGTGAATATCAATCAATTTATAATAAATAGTAAGGAGTATATACGTTACAATGAATGTTAAATCATTTATATTAAACGAATATAATTTAACTTTTAATTAAGTGAAATTGCATGCTAATTAATATACATGGACGTTAATAATGAACTGTATTATTGAATGTGAAATTCTGATTAATATTAACTAAATGAATGTTAATGTTAATTAATTGTTAATATCATGGACATGACATGAAAGTGAAATTCTAATTAACATTAATCAAATGAAAGTGAATGGTAATTAAATGAATTAATTATAGTATTTATTACAGTTTGTAAATTAAATACATATTGAAAAACGAAAAGTTAAGTATTATTGAAATAATTGAATTGTAGTAGGGCTATAATCGTTCAAAAAATTATTCTCACTTAATATGATATTTAATATATTATAGATGTGAATGTTAATTAATCGTTAATAATAGGGACATAGATGTTAATGTGATTGTGAGTGTGAAATCTCAATTAATAATAATTAAATGAATGTGGATGTTATTTAATTGTTAAAAATAGGGACATAGACAAATGTTAATGTTAATGTCAAATTCTAATTAATATTAATTAGATTAATGTGATATGTTAATTAATTGAGAATTAATTATAGTATCTAGTATATATTGTAAATTAAATACATACTGAAAAACGAAAAGTAAAATATTATCGAAATAATTAAATTGTCGTAGGGCTATAATCGATCCAAAAACGATTCTTCATGATATAATATTTAACATATCGTAGATAATTAACCGTTAATAATAGGGATATGGTCATGAATGCGAATGCGAAATTATAATTAATATTAATTAAATGAATGAGAATATTAATTAACTGAGAATTAATTATAGTAATTATTACATATTGTAAATTAAACACATATTGAAAAACGAAAAGCAATGTATAATTGAAATAGTTGAATTGTTGTAGGGCTCGTCCAAAAAATTATTCTAACTCGATTAATGTTATTGTATGTCGTTATTGTACTTATATTTGGTCTCAATAGAAGTTCCTTTAGACTCACCAATTCAGAATAGACCTCTGCACATAGTAGTAATTTTACTTTCTTTTTTTTTTTCATTATTTCCGTTTTGATTCGACCTCTTAGCCAATAGCTCCTGACTTCTTAATCGACTAAAATACCGACATACTTGTACAGTAACAAGTCTATATGGTCCAATAAACCTTTGTGACTCGATCCGACCCAAACGAAGCGACTGCGAATCCTCTTTACCCAGTCAAAATCTAAAGCAGAAAAGATACGGATTTGGGAATTGAAACTCGAAAGCCGGTCTTGCTAAATCCGTAGAGCCGAAAAGATCCTGATTTGGGGTAATTGCTACAAGACTGTTGTTTTTCTCCGTTAAAAGTGAATTCGATCACTACCAGCTTGAATCCCTGGTTAGACTTTTATTTTCTTAATTCGCAAGTTCCTTTGTCTAGTTCTCCTTTCACACACGCAAAGATTGTATGCATATATGCATATGTACATGTGGATGCTTACAGATCTGTTTTGACTTGACTACTCATATATATGTTGTGTATGCATATGTTTTGCCGAATGATATATGATATGCCCTTTGCGATTGAGATGACAAATTATTTGGATTCTATTCGAGCGCGGATCAACTGAACTGGAATTTTTTCGGAGTTGTTTGGGATTTAGTGAATGACGTGTTGACGTAAAAACTGGATGGTGTCGAATTGGATTGTAGATCAACTTAGTTTAGAGATTTGGAAAATTAACTAGGTGCTACTGGAAAAAAGAAAGACCAATATATGCCTTTTGTGGTGTTTGTTAAGTATGATCTAGTTATATGCTCAAGGAGACAATATTTGGCGTTTATTAGAGAACTCTGTTAGCCTAATTCAATCACTATCTAATTCTGGATCAGGATCAAGAAAGTTTTTAGACATCCCCTTGCACTTTTCTTCGAACTCACGACATGTTTACTACAGTCCTGTCCATTGTTCGCTATTAGTTTTTCTAAAGTTATATGCATTGTGATTCTAGGATTAGTGCCTTGTGTCTTGCTGCAAAGCATTACTCCTCTTTATATTTTTCCTGCAGAGAGTGCCAATATTAACCACAAAAAGTCCAAGCAATTGTATTAGGCACGTTCTTAATCTTGGAACATCATAGAAGTGCTTCATAGTTGTAAACAAAGTGGATTCATACGTTTCTGTGAAAGTTTAACAGAGGCATTAGGGTAATCTTGATCTCAGCCGGTTTGTATTCTGGGCAGCCTCAGTAAATTGCTGCTTCCATAGCTCGAGTAAATGGGTTCCGATTCGTTATTGATTAAAATTTATCATGAAGTTTTGAAAATTTGTCAGTATCTTTAAATCCAGTAATCGTCGTATTGACATTATGACCTATAAACTCAGCACTGGTTACATGTTGCTTACCATTAAATCTCTAGGTTACCTAAACCTTTGGACGCCTCTCTATGCCTTATTATTTTCATATTTTGTCATGTAACTTGTACTCGGTTAGTTTGTGCGTAGAAGATAACTTGTTATGTTGCTCTTTTGATCATTTACATGTTCTGCTTTTCCATATAAGTTCAGCTGAATTGAAGTTTTTCTACTAATTTGATCACGTTAAAAACTGGCAGACATTTGGACGTGGAAGCAGAAGGTCATCATATTAGCGATGCCTCTTGACAGTGTAATAACATCACCTCATAGGAGGTCGCAGACACAGACTGTTTTCTCTCCACCATCATTTAAAAGACAGCACTCTTCACGGGAAGACGAATTAGGAAGCTGTTCAACTCTTCTTCAGCGACACCGATTCCTTCTAACTGCTCTTGCACTCCTAGCATTTCTCTGCACTGTATATCTGTACTTTGCTGTCACTCTGGGGGCTGGTGATTTATGCACTGAAATGAGCGGGGCACAAAAAGCATCGTGTCGTTTGCAGCAAGTAAAGGCGTCTGTGGCAAAGGGTAAACTAAAAGTCTTCTAGCCTATAATGGTTTTCGACTTTCTTCTTGGAGATTTAGAGTTGAAGTTGTTTGGAATATTTGATAGTTTCATTGGGCTGTATCTTCAGCTCATTGATTTTTGATGTACATGACATTAGTAAACAGGTATATCCCAACTTGGTGGGCACGATCGGGTTCCAGGCTGGGAGTGATTATAGTCGATTTGATTAGTTCAAAAAACACACGATGGAAGTATTGAAGACATTAATTCCTCAAATCAAAAAGTAATTAAGATAATTTTATTGCAGCATATAAGTTATTATCAAATATTAGCCACTTAGAATGTAAGAAGAAGTCTACCATAATGAAAGATTCAGTACGAGGAAAGCCCTTAATTACATGATAATTAATGACTTTAATTGTAAACACTAACAAGAGATAAATGAATTGTCTATATTAATTCCAAGTATATATACACAAAAATGAACGCCTAACGGTATTTCGAAAAAGGGTAATAAAAAGAAAAAAGTTCTCAAGAAAAACATGTATTAATTGTCTTGTCTATATACAGCTCAATGTGGGTTATCAAGCATATATCCGCCATTGTTGTTCAACTTTGTATTCTCAATAGAAAGCTCGTGTCGACTCTTGGATTATTTGATCACACGCATTGTCACACATTTAGCTAATTAAGCATCAAGCTCACATTGGAATGTTTGTGATGCAAATGAGGAATTTAAGTCACCAAAGATAATGTCATGTTCCTCATCAAAGCTACTTGATTCTTGGAATTCAAACGATGTTTGTATGTCGTCGGGAAAACTACGTCGAGGAACATCGAGTTCCGAAGGGCTAGAAGGGTTTTCTTCTGCTGTTGTTTGTTCCATCATTTCTTTAAACTTGGAAGATTGTAACAAAATCCCTAGTGCAGATGAGGTAGATGCTCCACTACCAGGCCGCAGACGAGGGTCTGAGCTTTGCGTTAGGACGTGAAGGGAGCCAAACCCAAACTCTGGATTAGGGTTTGACATTGGGTTAGGATTTGGTTGAGGGCAGTGAGTATTATTTTGGTTAGGTCGTAGCCACTTAATGTAACGACTAAGGTCAAAATTGGTAACTGCGTTAAGTCCACGGTACTGATCTATTGCAGCCATGTCATAGGCTGTTGCAGCTTCTTCTTGCGTGGCTGCACTGCAATGACAAAAAAGAATATTCAACACACACATACAAACATTAACGAATTCAAGAATTCGATTTGCATGTGAAATTTGGTGTGAGGGGTTGAAATTATGTCATGGAGTTTGAAACTTAAGTTGCAATAATTAACCAACCATATTTGTTTGCTTTCACTTATTTGACCATTTCCCATTACAATGAGTCCAGGGTCGACTATATGTACTAAGAAAGGGGAAGCGAACAATAAAATGGTGACAATCATGAAAAAGAATCTAAAAAATTATACAAATTCTCGAATATATATGCATACATACCATAGGTTCCAAGGTAAAGATATTTGTTGCCAATGCCAGCCTCCCATAGTCCATTATGATGGTGTCTATGTATCAAACAACACAAATTTAGAATGTAAAAATCTTGTATATTACTTACACTCGAATCAATATAACTTAATAGAATTAACACAAAGAGACGAGCTCATGAAATTTATGAATTGTCAATACAATATTCTTTTAAAAACACAAAAGTTTACCTTGCAATGCCTCTATATTCCAACAATCCCCGAAAAAAATCCGCTATTTTTTCTACAAATTATATATCTCAAAATAAAAACATATAATTTCAAAAAACTATTGACATATAACAAATAATGAAACCATATATACCTTCTTAAAGAACCAATATACTCTTCTTTTGATATGCCTTCCATGTCCTTGAGCTCTATTTGGTATGTTGAGAGCTACATAATTAACAAATTTTGAGATTAAGAACCCGTTTGAGCCACATTTTTCCTTCATTATAATGAAAAATATGACCGTCATTCATCACATCAACATTAAAATTCAAACTTTATATCTCTTGTGTGGGATCCATAATGACTATATTTTTCATTTTCATTCTCATTATTATGTAGCTCAAACGGGCTCTAATTATTAATATTGACTTGTTTGGTAAAGTGTACACGACGATACTAGACACTATTTAAAAAAGAAAAAAAAAGTTAAAATCTTACTTATTTTTGTACTGTCTAGTCCTGCTTAGTACTATACACCAAACAAGGTATTAAAGATTTACGAATAAAAGAAAATAATTTACAGGAAAATAGTATCTTGTCCTCAGTACTTCAATGCTGCCAAGTCATAAGTATGTGCAGCTGCTGCCAAGTCATCGTAGGCCCCTAAAAACACAAATTTTGTATCAGATCAATTGGAAAACAAACAGTTGTAAACAAACCAAAATCTTTTTATAGCGTTCTTAAAATAAAAAAGTCGGGATTAGGAATGGAGATTGGGATCGTTCGATCCTGGAGCCATATATAAAGATTGTCTAATTTCTTGATGTGGATTAAGAAGAATTATGATAATGCAGGTAAGGATGGTGAACCTACCCAGATAAACTGCATTTTAGTAGGATCCAATCACAACCCCCGTAGACATTTTGACAAAGAGACGAGAATAATTAGTAACACAGAAAATTTAGCATAAAAAATTACAAGTAAAAATGCAAAAATGATTATGTAATAAGTGAGAAATTAATTAGTTAACCTTGTCTTCCTTTCTTATTTTGTGACTCGTTCCGGCAATTCTTATCCCACAAATGAGCTTCATAACGACCAGTCCACCGGTGTCTGAAATGAGATATCATGTAAGTAACGTTAATAAAGACAATATTTAAATAAATAAATATGACATTTTCCAAGCGCTCGAGTTTCCTAACAATGTTGACATTTTAAGATCGAACTCTAGATCTAACTAATATTTCAAAGCCGCAACGGGATCACAAGATGGAGAAAATGATCAAAGAATCAAGAAGACGATAAAATCACATAAACGGTTTTACCTTGTAACATCCCGATAAATCGAACTGCGTTGTTGTGGAGATTATCTCAGGACGCTTTTTAGCATCCTCTTCGTCTGCTCAACCCCATTATTCTTATCAACATTGCTACTGCTTGAGCTGTTCTTTTGGTTTTTCTTTGAAGTTTCGGCCATATGAAAAACTTCGCTAATATCAACTCTCCCAAATGCACACTGATGCGGAAAAATATCGATAGGCCCAAGCCCAACCTATTGGTCCCGACCTTGGGCCTCCATATTGGGCCATTTTGTAACGTAGAGTCAAGCTCGAGTTCGAGGCCCAACATAAAGTCGCGTCATCCACCCTAATTAATGTACCCCCTTGACCTTAGCATACGCTTCCTATGAATGTTAGTCCTTTTTAGGTACAAATTCCTACTTTATACGAACTTTGCTCTAACTCCAATTGTGCAATCCCTACACAACACAATAGACTAAGTTGTGATAGAGAAATAATTTGTAACCAATTAATTTTACAATTTGTAATCTTTAAATAAAATGTGACTTATAAAATTTATAATTTGTGATCGATAAATGAATTGTAATCGAACTTATAAACACCTTGATTTTGTAATCGATGAATAAATTGTGATCTATAAAAAACAATTGATGTGATCGAGAAATAAATTGACTTATAAAATTTTTTATTTGTGATTGAGAAATAATTTGTAACTTATAATTTTTTTGAATTGTGATCGAGAAAAAAATTTAATCGATTAGTTCGAAAATTTGTGACCAAATTATATGGAATTGTGATCTTAATATTTTTAATTAATAAAAATATATATTTAATTAATTATTTCATAAATAAATTTTAATAAATATCTGATTTTTAAAATTTTAAACTTTTTATCTTAGTTTTGAAATGAGTGAGTTAAAACTCTTTATGAATTTTTCCCATAACCGAATCCAAGAAATCTGGGCTGTCAAGCACGTTACAACAAAATGGGCTGATACTATCCACTTTAATTGTCAGATCAATTGGGCTCATCTTAAAAACCCATAACTGTAGCCCTTCTCCAAATCATTTATCGATTAAATGGGGATGGATCCGAATAATCGGTTGTGGTTTAGCCTTAACTTGCTGAGATCGTTCAATTTCAATAAAACTGGAGGGATGCGGCCATTCAAATGGTTTCGATCAAGATATAAGACACATAATTTTGATAATCGACCTAATGACTTTGGTATTGACCATTGTAAATTTATGTTCGATAACACTAAAATTATTAGATTGTTTCTCTCTCTGAAACCATCATCTGGGATTATTGAAGACATCGAGGGGTTACCATTAAGAATCAAATTTCGGAGACAATTGAAATTCTTTCGAAAACTCGAAAATGGACCGATAAGCCCAGTTGTAGCTTAAATTTAGAAGAATAAGTTATTTTCAATACAATCGTTAAGCTCGCTGATTGAGCATTGGATGATTCATGATTGTACTTAAAATTTTATCCGGTCAATCTTAAAGCATATTTGAAAGTTGTTTATAATACATTTAAACAACAAGTAGATAAAAATTAGCGATGAATAAGTAAATAATACTTATAGATTTCATGAGATATATGAATAAAAGAAGTTTGACGGATTATAAACATGTGCCAAACAAGGGCTTAGCCCCATTTTTCATTTCTTAATGAAAAGAAAATTGGATTTATTGAAAGGAAAAAAATAATTAAAAAAAAAAGTAAAAAGGAAAGAGTAGTGTACTGTCCAGTACAATCTATTACACTATACTACACATGTACATAGATTCTTATATCGTTTTTCCCTTCGCAGACAATGACAACATTTATGTCCCCTCCACCTGCGGCGACATTTCTTGCCTTCCATCCTCAGGACAATTAAATTTTTACCATTGGCATGGAGGATTCTTCCATTCAAATTTACAATGTCCGCGTTGATTACCAGAACAAAAACTGGCGTATTATTATTATTTTGGAACACAAATCGTGCAATTTATAAAAGAGGTTTTAGGGAGTTGACAATACTGAAATATGAATATGTGAGGTGATCACTTATATCCACATGACACATTTGTATTTGTCTAGAGCACTTTGAAAGGATTGTGCTAGTTAAAGTGTATTATGATCAATTACACATTCTAATCATGTCTTTTTCATAGTACAATATTTGNATTCTTCCATTCAAATTTACAATGTCCGCGTTGATTACCAGAACAAAAACTGGCGTATTATTATTATTTTGGAACACAAATCGTGCAATTTATAAAAGAGGTTTTAGGGAGTTGACAATACTGAAATATGAATATGTGAGGTGATCACTTATATCCACATGACACATTTGTATTTGTCTAGAGCACTTTGAAAGGATTGTGCTAGTTAAAGTGTATTATGATCAATTACACATTCTAATCATGTCTTTTTCATAGTACAATATTTGAATTTGAATTTTGAATTCAAATGAATATTTGGCTCTATAATACACAAGACTTCTTCATCTTTGATTTTGAACTTGACATCACAAAAAGAGAGTAAGCATAGAGAGGTAGTCGAGTGGGAGAACTTCATATATCCGGCAAACTTCTTGGTGGTTTCGACGGATTTATTCTCGGTATATCCATTGTCATTCTCGTGGACGATGATGCATGATCCGGTGTGGCAAAAATCTGAGCTCAACGTCATATGACACTCCATTGATAGTGTTGAACAAACTTTGAGTAATATTGGTTTGATTTTACACTTTAAGAGTTTATGTTTTTCGCATTGTAGTTGTAATAATAATTTGTTCTCAACGTTATAAACTCTACAGAATCCAAATGGACAAGTTCACTACCCTTGTCCCAGCAGCATAAAATTAGGTGAAATATAGGAACGGTGTGGTACTGTAAGGGCAATTTCGCGATTAGGGCTTTTTTATATAAACATAACTCTATTCGAAGTTAGTGAATTTATTCCCGTCGTACTATGGATGAATGTACATTGCCAAATTACTTAAATTTTCGTGTGTCGATCTTATTGTTCTCCTGTTCGATTTTATTATTCACTTTTGCACAACAATCTCGGATTTTGAGTTTGATAGTAGACAACTTGAAAAAACAAATACCCACACTAGACTTTTTATATAATGACGTGTTATCATGTGACCAAGTGTAAAATTTGGTTTACATTGTACACCGAGCGTGATTGAAGAAAAAATGGGTTTGGATTAATTGTACTTATCTGACGGTTTACCATCAGAATTAATTGGAAGCCTACTTAATATTCAAATAATGCGCACTAAGTAATAATGATCTAAAAAAAGTCGTGTTGAAATTGTGACTTAAATGATAACCGAACAGAAGCTTGATTATCCTTGGTACACTTGTAGATAAGCATTGATTTTATGGTAAAGCAAAATATACACCTAACATACACTTTCGGGGTAGCCAAGTTGGTGGAGCAAATGAATGTGGAGAGTGAAAGTCACAAGTTCGAATCCCCTGTCAACGCTTCCCCGGTCGAGTCCGTTACATCGAACTTGCCTGGTGCGGTTTATCTCTCCTGTATGGTTTGCGACCTACTGCACATGGAGCGAGATTTACCCAATGCACACTCACGGATAGCGTTTGCGAGTTTCTACGTTAAAAAAAAAAAGAAAAAGATATACAACTAACACTATTGATCATCAACTACTATGGTGGCCGCAAATATAGAGAGCTAGTAGTCCAGGCCAGCCTCAACCCAATTACTTTTTAGTGTGGAATTAATTTATTAAATAAAAATGGATGTAATTTTTTTTGTCATATAACGACTTTGTGGCTCAAAAACAAAGCATTAATTTTATCTTTCGACTCCCACCTACCTAATCAGCTACTATGATTTGACCTCTGATTATTATAGTGTCCGGTGAGGGACGGCTGCCCTGAACTATAGCCCAGGCAAGCCTTGGTCTAATTAATAGTGAGGGTGAGGCGTAGCGAGCTGTGGTGGGATACGGTGTGATCAGTAATTTTAATCGATAAATAAATTTTAATCTATAAAATACGTGATTTGTGATTACTTTAAATTTGTAATGTGACGTTTTCTGTGTTTTTGTAGATGTGACGTTCCAAAAAATAATGTAACCTAAAAAATTGTATAATTTGTGAAGGCGTGTACATGAGAGAAACGAGGACGTCAAGGTATATCACTGTGCATGATTGTAACTGTGATTTTATTAATTAAATTATAGGTCAGAAAATGAGTAGAAACTATTCTAAATTTCGAATATTAAGTAGATTTAATAACTTAAATAACCTTATAAAAACACACACTATCATTCACCTTCCTCCAACTTTATCAAACAACTTAAAAAACAAGATTATTATATACTTGAAGCTCCTTCAATTTTGTCATATGACACAAAACAAAGCATTAATTATATTTATTTATTTTTTATTTCAACCTACCATTATCATCTCAATCGTAATACATGTACATTATGATCGACAAGATTATTTAGATTGTTTCACATGACACCATCTTGTCCTTTGATTTCTCAAACAATCTTTCACATCACTATCCAGATTGTCTCATATAGCCATATGGTAAAGCAAGATATACACCTAACTCCCGATCAAAAAAAAAAAAGATATACACCTAACATTATTGATTATCAGCTACTATGGTGGTGACGAAGTTAGAGAGCTAGTAGTCCAGGCCCACCTAAGCCCAATTACTTTTTTTTTTATGTGGAATTACTTTTTTTTTTTAAAAATGGATATAATTTTTTTTTTTAAAATATTAATCCAGCTTCAAAATTTATTCAGTGCAGCTGATATTTCATCCCCATGTTGCTGCATTTCTATGTGAACCCAAATTTAAGCTCCCCAATTTTGTCATATAACGAGTTTGTGGCTCAAAAACAAAGCATTAATTTTATTTTTTAATTCCCACCTACCATTTATCAGCTACTATGATTTGACGTCAGATTATTGTCTGGAAAGTGACGGATTTAGGAGCTGCGGCTCGGTCTAATTAGTGGTGGGGTGAGGTGAGCTGTGTGGTGGTATACGGTGTGTGACGAATAATTTGTAATCGATAAATAAATTGTAACATATATAAAAAAAAAAACTTGGTTTGTGATTATTTTAAATTTGTAATGTGACACACATTTTGTGTTTTGTGAATGTGACAAATAATGTAACCTAAAAAATTCTATGATTTGCAAAATTATTATGTACTCAATGTATGTATTGGAGTTGTTTGTGTAACATTGTCTCTTAATAGCCCTTGATTGTATCTCGAGAAGTTCTCTAATAACTTTTTAAGAAATTATTTGCAAGCCTCCGAAGAATACTCGTATCCATCTCCACAATCCAAAGCATGCGTGCATTATCATCCGAAAGTACCAAAAATAACTCGATCACATTAAAATAATCATGGTCCATGGTTTCCTTAAAATGTTAGGAATATAAAGGGAGAACGACCATGGTTCGATGGATACAATGGTGCCTGTGTGGTTTTGCAACAATTGTTCATTTAAAATCTTTAAATTTTACTTTTTGGCCATAAATTGTACCAATCATGTGTCGAGCACTCTTTGTATAGCATTAAGTTAGCATTTATAACCTATTTTATGCATAGGAATCAAAACAAAAAATGAAACATATAACATCATATTACCATAATACTTGTTTCCTTCTCCCACCCTCATTTCCACCCAGTTTTTTTTTTTTTAAATATATAT
>CAIGRH010222879.1:0-12616 GCA_903798295.1 Fraxinus nigra | reverse complement strand
ATATATATATATATATATATTGGGGAAATGCTTTGTTTCGTTTTGATAAAAATCATATTCTTAGTAAATTTTGATAAAACGTGTTTTTTGAAAGTCGATAAAAATTGTGTACCCCATGAAATCTATGGTTAAAAAATGAATTTTGAGTAAAATGAGTTTTAAAAATGAAGACCAAACATGGGATTAATTTAATCGAATCATAAAGAAAAGCATAAAATATATCGGATCATGCTATATGTACATAAAAGTTGACACATTAGTTTACACCCATGTGAGTTGGTAAATTTTGGTACATTTAACCTATGTTTGGTACACATTAAAATTTTCATTTTCATTATTCTACTCATTTTCAACCACACATTTTCAATAAAATAATATTTTACATCACATAAACAACTTTTACGTCTTTTTTTAACTACACATTCTCTATCAATCTACTATTTCAGAATATATTTTCTAAAATAATGTGGCTCAAACACACCCTTATTTTTGACAACATCATTTCTAATCAACTGCCATATTTTTGACACAAAAGAATATCAATCAAGTTGTACACTTCGTGTGTAGAAATAGTTTAATCCAAAAATCTCGGTCGGCAAAAACGAAAGTCAATATGACAATATGAATTTCCTCAAGTTGTAGACAATGACACGCACACTTGTAGCTGTTCCTGCAAGTGGCTGAGATTGTTTTGGAGATATGTTCACACAAAAATGGATAGCA
Source organism: Fraxinus nigra (assembly GCA_903798295.1). NCBI lineage: Eukaryota > Viridiplantae > Streptophyta > Magnoliopsida > Lamiales > Oleaceae > Fraxinus > Fraxinus nigra. The sequence continues at coordinate 11,893 of CAIGRH010222879.1, read as the reverse complement.
TAGAATCAGCATAGATACAGATATAAACTCAACCGCACAACACAAACTTTGGATTTTGCTATGTGTACATCAAAATTTACCTAATAGATTACATAATATCACGTGACATTCTACCATTTGTCAATTTTGATCTAACATTTTCCTTCTACATCTTATTATATAATCCATTATTTACATTTTTTTCTACGTACAAGTAGCAAAATTCCACAAACTTTGAAAAAATCTCTTTATGATCAACAAAAACAGACAAAAGGCAACAATAACCCAACTAAAATCTCGACCTCAACATCAATATCCTTTCACTCTCTGAAATCTCCAATCCAACTCAACAAGACCACGACCGACCCGCCTGACCCGACTGATCATCTCCTTTCCAAACATTCATTCAAATTTTTTCGTTTGTGTTTTGTATGTTATATTGGACATGGCGGAAAAGACTTTTTTCTATTCTAGTAATAGTCTCTAGTCTCTACCACATACAATGAAGTTCTGAATAATCTATGCCATGAATTCTTGAGAACTCAAAATCCCACAACACAACAAATTTTTAAAAACCCAAGAGCCGATATTCTAAACGAGAAGCCTAAGCCAAGAAAATGGCTGCGCTGCTAGCAGCACCACCGTCCAAGGCTAAACCCTTCTCAGTTTTAGCCCCCAACCGCCCAAGCGTTAAACCAGCACACACCCATATTCCTGCTATTACACATTATCATCAAGAATTTGTATGTGATGCTAGAAACATTAGAAAAACACAAAAATCTTTAAATTATGGTTCCAAAAGAAACTTTGGAAATGGCAAGAGTAAAATTCCCATAGCGAGTGCAGCATCAATTCCATCACCAGAATGTGGAAAAGATTTAAAATTTGGGAGAATTTTGCTGTCTGATGTGGTGGTGAAGAGGAGGAGGAATGTGTATTGGGGCAGAAAGTGGAATTCTTTGGATGTTGCCACCGTAGGAGTTGTGGTTGCTATGCATTCGCTGTGCCTATTTGCCCCCTTCACATTCAATTGGGGTGCTTTATGGGTTGCAGTTGGATTGTATATCATCACTGGCCTTTTGGGTATCACTCTTTCTTTTCATAGAAATCTTTCTCACGGGAGTTTCAAGCTTCCCAAATGGCTTGAGTACTTTTTGGCATATTGTGGCGTTCAAGCACTTCAGGTCAGTTGATTTCATATTTTCATTAGAATTATATCCTGTAATAGGACGAGGTGGTTCAACTCGACATTAGAGAACGTAAGTATCATATTTTTTAATAGTTTTAAGATTTTTTGAACGATTTAACCATTGATATTATCATTAGAAAATTTGAATGTTAAATGTGTTTTTTGTATTTTGGATTCAGGGGAGCCCAATCGATTGGGTGAGCACACATAGGTACCATCATCAATTTTGTGATTCGGAGAAAGATCCGCATAGTCCCATAGAAGGATTCTGGTTTAGTCACATGAGTTGGCTTTTTGATAGACACTCCATTCTTGAAAGGGTAATGACAATTCAAATATCTTCTTGTAACAATGAAATATAGAGAGAATGCTTTCTTTTGATGATTCTTGAAGCCATATTTATAAAATTGATGTACTTTAGGCAGATTAAAAAGTCGGGAAGTAGAGTATAATTAAAACGATCATTGTGCTTGCAAAAAAGATAGCTCGACTTCAAGTTGTTCAAGAATAATGACATCGAGTTTTTCGACGTCTTAACTTAGGATTGGTCTGTTCTATTTCTCTTTTCGAACAATCGCAAGATTGAGGAAATGACTCACATAATGGCCCACAAATTTATTAAAAACAAGGTTTAATTTGTCGTCGTTTCCTTTTTCTTGTTTTTGAGAATGATTACTAATAGTCTTTCATTCGAATTTGCAGTGTGGAAAGCCCAACAATGTTGGAGATTTAGAGAAGCAACCCTTCTATAAATTTCTTCGAAGTACTTATGTAATCCACCCAATTGCACTTGGAGCTCTATTGTAAGCACTTGGAGGATTTCCATACATTGTTTGGGGAATGGTAAGTGCAAATATTATGATTTAGATTCAATCAAATGATAACTAAATTAAAGTCAACACCAAATTTAGTCCTGTTTGATGTAGATTAAAATTATATTTTTAGTAAATTTTGATGAAATGTGCAGTTTAAAATTAATTATTGACTTTACTTGGAATTAAAATCATATTTTAATCTGTACCAAACATATGAGATTCATAGAGTAGAACCTTGGCAATGCAGGGTGTGAGAATCGTGTGGGTGTACCACATTACTTGGCTAGTGAATTCAGCTTGCCACGTTTGGGGAAAGCAAGCATGGAACACGGGTGATCTATCGAGAAATAATTGGTATGATTTTCGCTCTCACCGTCTTCCGACCTTGTCGAAAACTTGTAATTAAAGAAAAAGCACATTGTCAATAAACACGTACATATACATGAAATTTTGAATATTTGGCAGGTGGGTGGCTATGCTTGCATTTGGAGAGGGCTGGCATAATAATCATCATGCGTTCGAATATTCAGCTAGACATGGACTAGAATGGTGGCAAATAGACATGACTTGGTATGTAATTAGGTTTCTTGAAGCTATTGAACTGGCCACTGATGTGAAGCTACCGAACTCTACCCAAAAGCAAAGGATGGCGTTTAGCAATTGAGGGTTGCGACCGTCTTGAATGTACATTTTCTTTTTTTATTGTTTAATTTACCTCACTAAACTTGGCGTTAGGTCTTTGTTCTAAATTTTTTTTAGCAAATCTCACCTTTTGATATTTTTCCTTTATTATAATATTGCTTTTAATTTCATCCTTATCCCCTAAAGGAGAACGTCTTCCCTTTGATATTTTTCATATATTATAATATTTCTTTTCTTAAACATAATAAAAAACTAGCTACTTGTAAGCTTAGCCAAACATTTCCTCATTTTTTTTTCATTGCTTCTGATCGGGACGGACCCAGCAAACTATCCCAACCCGGGCTGACGTTGACCGGTCAACGTCGAACTAGCCCCTAAAGGTTTGAAATGTAGCACATAACAAAGATTTTTTAAATTTTAAGACTCATAAGCTGCAGGCAAACAAAATGCAAAGACAAAAACATATATCAGAGAATGCAAAACTACCATTTCCTAAGGGTTTTTTTTTACTGAAATTAAAGCACCAGACCCATTAATGCCCCAAGAAAACACAAGCCCAGTTCAATAAAGGAGCTCAAGAAAGTGTTCAAAAGCAGTTATTTGGTACAGAAACATTGATTTCAGTATCATAAATACTAAGTCACTAATTGATTCATTCAGAACACATATAGACGGAGAAAGAACGCCCAATAAATCCTACTGACAATAACAGAGGAAAAGGGCAGTTTTTTTTCCCTTGTAACAGACTAACAGTGGGCATCTAAATTAAGAAGATGTACTTAACACGTCAATCTGTCTTAAGGTCCAGCGCTAATAGATTATAGAAGTTGCTTAGTTTCTTCATAGCAAAGGAAAAGGGCAAGGTTTTCTTCTTCACAAGCCACAAGANGGAGCTCAAGAAAGTGTTCAGAAGCAGTTATTTGATACAGAAACATTGATTTCAGTATCATAAATACTAAGTCACTAATTGATTCATTCAGAACACATATAGACCGAGAAAGAACGCCCAATAAATCCTACTAACACTAACAGAGGAAAAGGGCAGTTTTTTTTTTCCTTGTAACAGACTAACAGTGGGCATCTAAATTAAAAAGGCGTCAATCTGTCTCAGGGTCCAGCGCTAATAGATTATAGAAGTTGCTTAGTTTCTTCATAGCAAAGGAAAAGGGCAAGGTTTTCTTCTTCACAAGCCACAAGATGTCACAATTAATTTTTCTAGCTCAATTGATTGGCAACAGGCAATAGCACAAGACTTAGTCAACAAAATGTCAAAATCACTGATTGAAATTTCCAATTTGCAGAATCAGATTTTTTATAACGCCCGTAGTACCGAAAAACAGCCTACAGTTTCAAACTCATCAAAACTCGCGACGGACGGAGACGGTAGCAGCCTGACAGCGGGCGGCACGGCCACGAGGGACGGGCGATTGGGATTTGGGCATGAGTCGAATTGGAAATTGGAGAAGATGAAGGTCTTCAATTTGGGGAATTGGAGATGAATTTCGATTTAAATGGCCCTTTTATATATTATATAATTTTGGATTGGGCCCAGAATAAATGGCACAATCCAATTACAAAAAAAAAAAGAAAGACGAGCTTGTCAGAATTGACCCAATTTTTCTTTTTAAAAATAGATTATGGATTGGGAGGATGGGCCAAATTGGCCCAATTGCACAAAAAAAAGAGATAGAAAACGGAGAAGACGAACCAGCCCTAGCAGGAACCACCGAACTAGGAACCTGTCGACGGTCCGGCGGATCCCAGCACGCTTAGCCGCCCCCCCTAACCGAGTGCTGGATCCGTTCCTGCTTCTGATGCTCGTCATATTTCTAAGAGACAATTGTTGGGGGTATTGCTTCTGATGCTCGTCATATTTCTAAGAGTCGTACTATGTGTACACTCAAAGTGTACGTCTAATTTGAGAGCCCCCTCACAATAGGAAGGCCCCTTTTTTTGAATATCGTGAGGGAATGTACACTAAGTACTTGGTGTATGAGAAGACAGATTCTATTTCTAATGTGAAGTGAGCCCCCCTTTATAAGTTTTGCAAAACATTTCCTCATTTTTTTATGGTGTACCCGGCCCCACCTGCCCGCCTCACAATAGAGGGGCCACGATTATTTTATTAATCGTGGACTCTCCCCTCATGTGAGGGGAGTGTAAACCTCCGTGTACAAATAAATTAATTCTTTTTCTTTTTCATTGCTTCCGATGCTCATCATATTTCTAAGAGTCATGTTAGGTGTACACTCAAAGAATACATCTAGTCTGATAGCTCCCTCATAATAGGGGGTTCTTTTTTTTTTTATTTATTTTTTTTTAAGCGGGCCTCCATCGTGAGGGGGAGGTACACCAAGTGCTTGGTATATGAGAAGACAAATTTTATTTTTTGAGTGTACACTTAGTTTGATACCTCCCTCATAATAGGGGGTTCATTTTATTTTTTTTTAAGCGGGCCTCCATCGTGAGGGGGAGGTACACCAAGTGCTTAGTATATGAGAAGACAAATTTTATTTCTAACGTAAAGTGGCCCTCTATTGTGAGGTGATGTACACCGAGAAGACAAATTCTATTTCTATTGTGTTACCCTTTGACATCTGTCCTGTACCCTTTTTAGAGTGGGAATAAAGAATAAATTGTGGGATTATTAGATAGTGTATTAAATTGGGCAGATTCTAGCCACCAAAAAATCTGTGACCTTTTATGTAACTGTTCCAGTTGAAACTTATAAATCAAGAATAAGAGATAAAACGACTTTCTTGGTAGTAACAAAAATAAAAAATAAAAAAATCAGGTGCCTTTTTTAAATAATTTTATTCATGGCAGATATGGGTTCCTACTTGGCCAAAAAAAAAAAAAGTATTTATTTTCCGGTCTTTCGACGAGTGTTGAATTTTTTTAGTAGGAATCAGTGGAACGTCAATTCAAATCTTGGATTTCCGATTTGAGAAAGATATTCAGAGAGATTAAGAATTCTCATTATTTCTTAGATTCATAAACCATTTTTATTAATGAACGATAAGCTCCTTATAGTATGATACATCTAAAGCAATTAATTTCGACAAAGATTTCGATAAAAGGAAGACGTAGTAGAAGAAATAATATCCACCAAAATTGCTAAAGTAGCAATTATTCGTGCATATCACCGGCGAATGACCCACCAATAATGAAGGAAAATTTATCCTTGAAGTCAGAAAATATCCGTCAATAAAAAGTCTCATCGAATACATTTTGTCTACATGGATCGAGGAGAAAATCAACTCAACTCAACTCAACTCGTACACGATAGAAGCAAAGTGGTCAGCCGATTAAATCATCATTTCCTTTAAAGTAATCTTTTTTGTGTGTGTTTTTCTTCCAAGGAATAGTATCTTAGAACAATATCTCTTGATTTTGCAAGATATTTTATCTTCAGCCACTAAAATCGTCCATGTGTTTGTAAGAATTGCAGAATCAAATAAAGTGAAAACAACAAATATTATTTCATAATCATTTCCCTTTTCTCTTATAATTAAATATTAGTATTGTGCAATATTTTAGGTACATTTTCCTAATATTTTTACCTGTCAACTACAGATAATGCATTCATACCTAACTCTTTAAACATTCTCTTATTTGTCCAAACTTTGGAAATGTGAATTTGCACTCTAGAAAATCATATAGACAAGAAATATATCATCACTCTAAATTATATATATTTGATATGATCGATTTAATAAAACTCGACGGCATTCGATAAAGTTAAAATTTTATCTATTTATAGTGATTTTTTTGTGACTTGGTTCAAAACGACATTGTGCATATTGAACTTTATTCTAGTTGGCGTTTGATTATATTTCTTCATGTTGTTTATATATTTTTCTCAAAAATAAAAATAAATAAAAGGGTAGGAAAAAAAATTACATTGATTGGACAATTATCTAATATATAACATCTGTCCCATGATGTGTAACTTGGGCAGGTTAAAATATAACATAAAATTAAGTTGACTTGGGTGCCATCATTATCTATTCTCAACAATTTAATTATACACTAATCATTTCATAAGTGGTCAAACAAATTGTGCATTTTCTAACGGTAACATGCACAACTGCTTTGGATTCTGGACTCAATAAGCTTTTCAACTATATACTATATATTTGATGAAAAGCTCAAAGCGTTCTAGGTTTTCCACGTGTTCTCATGTTGGTTCTTAGATATTTGACACCACATCCCTCGCTTCACTTCAAAACCCCGTGTTTGGCATCTACAATCCCAACGGACTCCATTCGACTCTAAATATGATATATATAGGATGATTCTTGGTAGCTTGAACTTCAAGCAAATGATTTATACAAAATATGAAAGAACGAAGTGTGAATGTTAGGATATATATTTATTTGCATGTACAATGTGTTCTTATGTGATTTCTTGAAATGTAATGTTGGTGCAATGTACGTAGATATTAAATTATTTTTGATTTAGAGTATTCGAGATATGATTCGACTATATGATAGTGTTATACATGTGCAAACATTGAAATGCTATCGTATGACTTTTTTACTCGTATATGGTGAATACATATTTGTGGTATTTACGTGCACCCGTATGCATGGACATGAGAGAAGTATTCACTGTTCATGCATAATAAGCAATAATTAAAGTGGAAGGGAGACGATGTTGAATACTTGGACATGATATATAGAAAAAGATGATAATTTTGAATATAAAGAAATTATCCTATACGTGCATTGTACTATACTTCACATTCGAATGGATATACCGCTTGAGGCTCCCGGCGATCATTAAAGGTAGTCGATGATAGGGTGTGTGGCATTCTAACATTATGAGTCGTGTCGAAGATCCCTTAGTGGCCTTGGGGTTGCGGATCTACATGACGAGAACCTTATACATAGGCCAAGCCCGATTCTTGTGCATTATATTTTTCATTATTGTAATACATAACATTTTCAAGCACAAAATATATCAGATTTAAAAGTAATTTTCTTCAGAGATTCCCAACCTCTCATCTGTCACATCAATGTCTCCATATTTTTTACGATACATGCGTGATATCTCTGTGTAACTAAAAACATATAATTAGCCATTAAATTTTCAAGCAACACATGATTTTTTTTGCTGTAATGGTAAAATTGTCAAAACCAAAAATACTATTTTTTTCTTTCTAGAAATCCAAATAATTTATGTACAAGTTACATTAAATGTTAGCTCTTTTTTGGACAGTTGACAGAAATCGTGAATGGCTTAATGGAAAAACTCCCAGAAACCACGAAGAGGGTTTGACTTTGGTAATTTCTCAAAGGTTGGTGACAGAACATTGATCGAATATTAGTTAGGGATAGGGTCACTACACTTTGCCAAAGCTTGGGGACTAAAATTTGCCATTTTCCCTCTTCTGCTTGAGATTCTGCACAACATCATTCGTTGTCCTTTTTGTTGACTCCTTAGGTATTAATGACATGTAAAAGAGAGAGATTCTGCATAAAGACAAAAGCATACCTGGAGCGAACATACAGAAGATGAGTAAAATGGAGCTCTGAGAATCGCAATATATTTTGTGGGAAATCTTTGGAGCTCTTTCGTACAACAGAGTTTTAGGGTTGGACAAAATGGGCTCTCAATTATCAACAACATCAATCATTGCTATCGCTTCCCAATGAAAAGACTTTTGTAGCTAGTAATAGAATTTCACGTCAATTCAAATGAATACACGGAACAAGTGTTTCAATTAGTCAACAAAGGTGGCTAAGTGGAAGCAAATGACAAAGAGTAGTGTCGCAGTTAGTCAACAAAAGTGGCTAGATTTTGGAGTAAAATAAGAGAGAAATGTGCACGGTAGCAGAACTGGTTTGTTGTACATGGCGTGAAAATGGCTATGACACAAATGAACAGTAAATTCACAACCACCTCTTTCAAGAGAAGAGAGTAGAAAATTAATAATTGCAGACTCAAATAAAGTGAAAACAACAAAACATTATTTTATAATCCAAACTAACTCTTTAAATATTCTCTTATTTGTCCAAACTTTGGAAATGTGAATCAAAAATAATATCATCACTCTAAATTAAAACAAGAAATATATCATCACTCTAAATTATATATATTTGATATGATCGATTAAATAAATTTTGAACGGTTTTAGAAAAAAGTTAAAATTTTATCTATTTGTAGCGATTATTTGGTGGCTTGGTTCAAAACGACATTGTGCAGATTGAACTTTATTCTAGTTGGAGTTTGATTATATTTCTTCATGTTGTTTATATTTTTTTTTCAAAAATAAAAATAAATAAAAGGATAGAAAAAAAAATTACATTGATTGGACAAATATCTAATATAACATTCTGTCCCATGATGTGTGTAACAAGGGCAGGTTAAAATATAACATTGACTTGGGTGCCATCATTATATACTCTCGAAGAAGATTAATTATACTTTAATCTTTGGCCACCAAAAAAGGGATTAAAGTCGCATTTTTTCTATTGTTTCTAAGGATTTTTTTCTTTTGTCCAAATCTTTTTTAATTTGATTCTTAATATCAAGATAATATTATGTTTATCTCATACACTATTGTAAGAAAGTGAAAGGGCTTTTTAGCAGTCTAGTGTGCAAAAATTTTAAACATTTCTAATTATTTTTTTAAACTATATTTCATGTTCTAAGAGAATGTTTATCTTCATTTAAAAAGTACTTTTTATGTGTTTATTTGAACGATAAAAATATATGAATTGTACAACGCCAGTGTAAAAAATACGTGCTTTTTAATTTTTAATTTTTTATTGGTGGGCGATGAGAAAGAAAGTAAAGTTGAATTTTCTAGACGTGTGAATTGTAGGGAAAATGTTTTATCTACCCCTCTTCAAAGAAAATGATTTCTTTATTTTTAAAGAAAACATGATCACATAACCAACTTTTGAAAAATATTTTTCATGAAAATAAAAAAGACAAACAAACGTCCTAAAAGTAGGAACTTGAGTGAAAAAAATTAACATTTTTCATGAAAAATAAAACCGATCAAACACATCCTAATTATTTCTTACAGGGCAAATCCTCCGATATATAGGGGGTCGACCCATATATAAAGGGGGTTGAACCCTATTTATATGACCCATATGAGAAGTGGTCAAACCCCTCTCCCAAACAAATTACGCAGTTTCTAATGGTAACATGCACAACTCCTTTGTGTAGGATTCGTAATTGAGATTTGAAAAAGGATTTAGATTCTTGACTCAATAAGCTTTTCTACGATATACTATATATTTGATGAAAATCTCTTTATCAACCAAAGCGTTCTAGGTTTTCTTGGTAGCTTGAACTTCAAGCAAATGATTTATACAAAATATGAAAGAACGAAGTGTGAATGTTAGGATATATATTCATTTGCATATATAGTGTGTTTTCATCTGATTTCTTGAAATGTAATGTTGGTGCAATGTATGTAAAATATTAAATTATTCTTGATTTAGAGTATTCAAGATATGATTCAACTATATGATAGTGTTATACATGTGCAAAGTTACAAACATTGAAATGCCATCGTATGACTTTATTACTCATATATGGTGAATATATATTAGTGGCATTTATGTGCATCCGTATGCATGGACACGAGAGAAGTATTCACCATTCATGCATAACTCGTAAAATAAGCAATAATTAAAGTGGAAGGGAGACAATGTTGAATACTTGGACATGATATATAGGGTTTGTTCGGTCGAGAATAAAATCTAATTAAAATTGAAAATATAGCTGTTATTGGGTTTCACTCGTTTAATAAAAGTCAACAATAACGACTAATTTTTCAATTTTAATCCGATTTTAATCTCTACCAAACGGGCCCTAAATGTGTCGAGATGTTAAAATTTTATCAATGAAACAAACCAATAATTTGAAAATATAGCTGTTATTGGGTTTCACTCGTCTAATAAAAGTCAACAATAACGACTAGTTTTTCAATTTTAATCTCTACCGAACACACTCATAGAATGAGATGATAATTTTGAATATAATGAAATCATCCTATATTGTACTATACTTCACATTCGAATGGATATATCATTTGAGGCTCCCGACGAGGGTTAAATTCGTTGGTGTCCACATGGCCACCAAATTTTATTTTGTTTCAACATGGTCACTCAATTTTATATTTAGTGTCACCATGATCGCTCAATTTAATTTTATTTCACCAATGTCATCCAATTTCATATAATATTTCACCATGGCCACTCAACTTCTTTTTACAATTTTCATTAATTTTAGAAGGGATAAAATGGTAAATTTGTGTAATATATATAAAATAAGTTTTAAAAAGTTGGATGGTCATGGTGAAACAAAATCAAGTTGGATGGCCATGTGAACACCAAGTTTAGAGTTTGGTGGCCACCAATGAATTTAATCCCTCCTGACGATCATTAGTGGTAGTCAGTGATAGGGTGTTTGGTAGTCTGACATGAGCATATGAGTCGTGCCGAAAATCCATAAGTGGTTACATGACGAGAACTTATACATAGGCCCCTGGCCACGCATGATTTGTATGGATTATATTTTTCATTATAGTAATACATAATATTTTCACGTACAAAATATATCAGATTTAAAAGTAATTTTCTTTAGGGATTCCCAACCTTTTATAAGCATGATAACTATGTCTCTAACCTTTCATCTGTGACATCAATGTCTCCATATTTTTGACAATGTATGCGTGATATCTCTGTGTGACTAAAAACATCTAGAGTGTGTGTGGTAGAGATTAAAATCAGATTAAAATTGAAAATATAGTCGTTATTGTTGATTTTTATTAGAAGGGTGAGACTCAATAACGGTCATATTTTCAATTTTAATTGAATTTTAAGCTGTACCAAACAGGCTCCTAATTAAGCATTAAATTTTCAAGCAACACACGGATTTTTTTACTGTAATAGTAAAACTGTCAAAACGAAAAATACCATTTTTCTAGAAATCCAAATAATTTATGTACAAGTTACATTAAATGTTAGCTCTTTTTTGGACAATTGACAGAAATCGTGAATGGCTTAATGGAAAAACTCACAGAAACTATGAAGAGGGTTTGACTTTGGTAAATTCTCATAGGTTGGTGACAGAACCTTGATGGAATATTAGTTAGGGATAGGGTCATTACACTTTGCCAAAGCTTGGGGACTAAAATTTGCCATTTTCCCTCATCTGCTTGAGATTCTGCACAACATCATTAGTTGTCCTTTATGTAGACTCCTTAGGTATTAATGACATGTAAAAGACAGAGATTCTGCCT
>CAIGRH010222841.1:459-14136 GCA_903798295.1 Fraxinus nigra | reverse complement strand
AAAAAAAAAAAAAAAACCAATGAAGTATAATTTCTTCTTTTTTAGGCAAATTTAAAGTTTTTAAGTTATTTTTCACTAATTATTTAGGTCTATAAAATAAAGTAAAAGGTTGGACTAAAGTTTATTTATTTATTTTTTTTTTAGAAAAATTATTAATGATTCACGAGATAGATTAAAACTAAAACACTTTGTGTTTAAGTGGCAAGGAACCCATTATTTTTTTAGAAGTCCAAAGTTCAATTACCTTGAACCCAAACATTTTGTAAGAGGATTTCGAAACTCGTCAACTGGGTTGGTTAAATCGTTAGCTAACTCGATCAAAGCTCAGTTTTGATCGAGTCAGTTACATTTCTATCAAATCAATCTGCTCGACCCGATCAAGAGCCCGAGTCGCCGGTTTTTCAGTCTGACTGAATTTTGTAAGAGGATTTTAAAACCTAGTTAAACCAGTCAATTTGGCTGATTAAATCACCAATTAACTCAGTCATAGCCCGATTTTGACTCGTGGTCGAGTCAAATACATTTCTATCAAATTAATCTGCTTGGCCTGATCAAGGGCATGAGTCGCCAATTTTTCGATCCGACCGGACCGAGCCTACTTTTATAACTATGGTATAATATGTGTCTCATTAAAAATCCCAATGGGCAAAAAAAATCAAAAGAAGAAAAAATTATATTTATTTTTATAGTATTAAAAAATAAATTTTGTCTGAAAAATTAAATGAGATAAAACCTAGGTGAATAAAAAAGAGTACAACTCCTCCTCCTTAGATATAAATTTATTTTATTCACCCAGAATAAGATTATATCAAAGAAGTACAACACTTGGCGTGGTACCTAGTTCTCATTGTAGGTGAATAAAAATTAAAAAAGAGTGCAACTCCTCCTCCTTTGATACAATTTAAATATATTATATCAAAAGAGATATGACAAATATGTTTTTTTGAAAGGAGGAGGATTTCAAAACCCAATTAAACCAATCAATTGGGTGAATAAAAATGTTGATTACTACAGATTTTTGAGTCGACACATAAAAAAATTTAGTATAAACATCGACAATGCTTTTATGAATAAATTAGCTACATTGTCACTTGAGAAAATTTGTTGAACATCGATGTCGCCAATCTTTTGAAACTTAGGTCTATAGAAGATTTTGAAAAAAATATAATTTGTCACGTCTCATTTGATATAATCTCATTCAAATTGTACAATACAAGTTACATTACCAACATATAATATTGTTGGACTATTTTCTGTTGAAATTAATTCATATGATGTTAAATATGATATATCATATTCCTCAATCATACACATTGTCGACTTTCTTCATTGATTTTAATTAATTTTGAATGTTCTGAACATGTTATCAAGATTTTCTTTACAAATCTCCATGATATAGTGTAAATATATATCTCGTTTGTGATTTAACTTAATTTGAATCATAGAAATAATTTGTACCTGCATATCCCACTTAAAAATATCCCTTTATTTGTGAATAAAATAATCTAATGTCAATTGTATCTCTAAATTAAGTGACGAAAAATGTGTTTTAAGACTACTTTAAGTTCGTGTTATATCTTGCAAGGAGATCTATAGAAAAATTATGGCTAGATGAGTACAATTTGCAAAATAAGTCAATTCTTCAATTGCACTAAGATTTGATACTTCATGACTAAGAACCTTTTTTTCCATGTTTAACGGGACGAAACCATTTTTTTTTATGTCAAGCGATGGAACAACCAAATTTGATGCCAATGAATATGTTCTATTCATGTAAAAAAGTTTCAAGACTTTTTTGTATATTAAGATTGATGAATAGATAATCATTCTTGACAATGTTCAATTAACAAAAGACAAATTTAATTTTTTTTAAAATCTTTCATCTCAAATTTATTTTTCAAATCATGTACAACTTTGTTGAACTCTTCAGGAGTCCAATAAAATTTAAATCATCAACATAAATTATCGGTATCGCAAATTTAATATTTATTTTCTTTACGAAAACACATGGACATACATCATCATTTTTATAACTCATATTAAAAAAGTATTCGCTAAAATAATTATACAACATATGACTGGATTGTTTCAATCCGCATAATGATATTTACAATTCAATTGAGAACATAATTTTAGAGTATGTATCATTTATTTTTGGTAGTTTAAGTCCTTCAAGAATTTTCGGTTGTAGGAGGCTAGGGGATGTCCCTTCACTTGGTTCAATTCTCCCATTGCTATTTTTTTTTCTACCTCTTTAAGGTAGAGTTGTGTTTATAATTATATAGTCCAAGAGACCCTTGTAACATTTTAGGTTGTGGAGGAAAAAAAAAACCCTAGCCTCAAAAGTTCGGATAAATAAAAGGCCCTCAAAAGAACGAGGAAATGAATCACACGCTTCAACCACCCCGTAAGCTTATGCCTCGTGTTGCCTCAGTAAGTCGAGGCTTAAAAATGGCATTGAAGATGCAAACTTTTGCTCATTTATTATCAACACATAGTAGGATCCAAAGCTAGAAATTCGATAGAGACTTTGCCAACCATACGGAGATGCTCAACACATAGATGCATGACAAAGAGCAAGGAGCATCGTGCTACTACCAACACTAAGCGTAACCTCCAAATTATTAGCTTTGCTTGTGCGCGGGTTGGACTAATTGATCCACAAGTTTTTGTAATTTTGTTCTTGAAATAAAGAGTATGGTCTTCTTTTCGCAGCCAAGAACGCCTTAATTATTTTACACTTTAATTAAAAGAATATTATAAATATTACTTATTTATTTAGAAGCAAACAATTTAAGCTTGAATAATGTTATTTATCACTATTGACGTCAAGCACCAGTCTAGATGACAACCATGTGTCATAAAATGATATATTCACTTAAATGAAATATCATATAATTCATTTAATTAAACCTATCAAGTGTGGCCATCTAAATTGGTGTTCTAATACTATTGTTGTCAGATAACATTATTCTTTAAGTTTAGCCTCTGCTTGGATACAAATTTTAAACGATTTATAAATTCAGTTAAAATCAAATATTAATTTCAATTACACATTTATAAGTTATAACATCTATTCATTATTAATCATACATTTTGTAGAATTCACTATTATTTATATTTATAAATTTGCCAAGCGGAGGTGTCAGACACCATCCTAAATTTTTTTATTGTAAATTGAAAATTTAATTTCTTTCCTTTTGTTACAAATGTATATAGTTTTCAAAATTCAGCCTGAAAAGAAAAAGAAAAGAAATATTAACCTTATGGTTAACCTTTTACGGTATTACATCATTATGTGCCTTCTTTAGTTATATTATATAGTTTTGGGGTCTCGTACAAATTTCATGTCTAGATAAAATTCTGGGTTTATCTCACTGCTCTCTATCTAGGGATGGCAAAAAAATCGACAAATTCAATACCTGCGGGGCCTCGTCCCCGAATGTGGCGGGGATAACCCGCTTAATCGGATATGCAGGGTGGAGAATTTTGTCCCATGGCGGGGGGTTTTTTTTATATAAGAATTTAATACTTTAAAAGAAAATTTTTATTAATTCTAATAGAAAATTGTAACTAAAATTATTTATTTAAATCTAATAAATTCGGACAATAAAAATAAATTATAAAAAAAACAAAAAAAAAAATAAACGGGTTGATAAACGGGGTAATGGTCTGGCCCGCCTTAAACGGGTAACGGAGCAGGGAATTGCTTGGCACCCCCGCCCCCGTTTCCATCCCTATCTCTTCATGTACTACTGCTGCTACCATTGCAACCTAGTTTTATTTTGATTTTAATACAATTTTTTTTTTTCAATTACACATTTTAAAAAAAATAATATTACACGTAAATATAATATATTTTAATCACACGCTTTCAGAAAAAATATTATTTCAAAATATATATTTTCTAAAACTTCATTAAAATGGAGCCAAAACAAGGGGAAATGACACTTATGTGCTCTAGGCTGTACATAAATTTTTAGACTCTCGTGGTACCGTTGGAAGAAGATGGAAAAAAGAAAAAAAAGAAAAAAGACCAATCATGTTCGACCAATCAATATCGATATCAATTTTGTTAAAATTTTCTGGGACATGAAGCTTTATTGACGTATATATATCTATAGATTGTGTATGGTATGTACATCAGTTACTGAGGCTTGTACTCCACCCGTTTGATAGAATGCCCCACTTATACGTTTGTATTGGAGTCCTCTTTAAAATGCCCAGATATTGTCCCTAAGCGTTCAGTTAGATTCTTCAGCCAATCGTTCAAGTACAGTTGATGAATTCCTTTTAATATTTATCTTATTTGCTGATTGAATAGTTACGAATAAAGATACCTGCTTTAGCGGCAAACTGGGTGATGCTTCTGGTTGTTTATTCATTTTCCATTAGAAAAGTTTATGGGTTTTTGTGGGTAGCTCCAGTTCGTAGCAGTCTGCGGTTTTTTGGTCGTTTTAGTAATGAAAATGGACGTCTCACCCTCGCCAGTCTTGGTATAAAGAATGAAATTGAAACTGCAAGTGGGAATGAGAAACATAAACTAAATGAAGGGGTTTCCACCATTGAAGTCCCTAGAAGAAGAGAAATAAAGGTTAATATTAGTGGGATTAAGGGTGTAAGGAAGAAAGAGACAGTTGAAGCAAAGGCATTGGCCCCCTTTGCTGCCAAATCTTTTTCTGAGCTTGGGCTCTCGCCATTATTATTGAGAGGTTAGAGGGGGAAGACTACGAAGTACCCAGAGATGTTCAGGCTGCAGCCATTCCCCCAATTCTTAAGAATAACGATGTTGTGATTCAATCCTACATGTGGTCCGGGAAAACGTTGGCGTATCTTCTTCCTATACTCTCAGAAGTGCGATCACTTAAGAAGGATGATTAGAGACAAGATGGACATAGAAGCTGTGATTGTGGCACCTTCAAGGGAGCTTGGTATGCAGATTTTCAGGGAAGTTGAGAGAAGCCTCTTGGACCTGAAGACAAGAGATTGGTGCAACAACTTGAAGAAGATACGCCAAGCTCTTAAAAGGAAGAGGCTCTTAAAAAGAACAAGCCATCCATTATCATTGGAACACCTGGGCGGATTGCGGAAATCAGTGCAGGCGGAAAGCTTCATGCACATAACTGTCAATACTTGGTTCTAGATGAAGTGGATCAACTCCTTGCATTTAGTTTTAGGGAGGATATGCATCATATAATACAGCATGTCAGTAGGAGATCTGGTGCAGGTCTGCCCGAAGCAAATGGTCCTAAAACTAGGCGAGCTGATCGTCAGACTATCATGGTGTCTGCAACTGCACCATTTTCAGTGATTAGGGCAGCTAGGAGTCGGGAGTGTGATCCACTTCTTGTCCAAGCCAAAAATGTTATTCCACTTGAATCTGTTGCTCCCCGTGCACCTGTTAATCTGTTAGGATCTACTTCTGATTCCAATCCAGGCACAAATTTACAGACTCAAGCTCCAATGAGCCTACCACCTTCTCTGAAACACTATTACTCTGTTACGAGGATACAACACAGTGGATACACTAATAAAATGTGTATATGCAGTTGACGCCAAATGTGTGATAGCTTTCATGAACCACTCCAAACAACTAAAAGATGCTGTATGCAAGTTGGATGCTTGTGGGATGAAAGCTGCAGAGCTACATGGAGATTTTAGTAAGCTTTTTAGATCAACCATCTTAAAGAAATTCAGGAATGGGGAAGTGAGGGTGTTAGTGACGAATGACCTTTCTGCTAGAAGATTGGATATAATCTTGTAGTTAATCTGGAATCACCCACTGACTCAACTCATTATGCAAATCGAGCCGGCAGAACTGGTCGTCTTGGCAGAGAGGTATTGTGGTCACCATATGTGAGGAGCCAGGAGCCACAAGTCTTCGTCATTAAGAAGCTACAGAAGCAGCTTGGGATCTGTATTGAGGCTTGTGAGTTTATAGAGGGGAAACTTGTTGTGAGTGAAGAATAGAAGACATAGCGGCCTTGAGGTAGTTACACATTTTCTGAATTTCTGAAAAATCTTATAATAGATTCACGATGGAAGCTTTATCAGGCTTCTGTATTCCAACTCTGACACTTTTTACCATAAAATTTGAGATTCTTTAATATGATGGTGTACTTAAAATTGTTCTTGAACTATCCTATGACTAGTGTCACGTGGCTATTGGGGATCATATTTTCACATGCACTTTGGAGGTTAATATAACTGTAACGATTATCTATTTATTCTTAAACGAAGATGATATAAATACTTTTCCAGTAGTATTAAGGGAAAGTGGAACAGTGATGATGATGAATCATTTATTGTGTGTGTTATATTTTCTGCATATGCATAGCATCATGGTCGTCCAGGTAAGAGTTAACGTTGTATATATGCATGGAATCTAGCTGAGGGAGAGCTCCATGCTTGCATATTTGTTTTGTTTTAACTCTAGGAGGTACACAAAATTAAAAAATTATTTAAGAACTGGATATTCCCTTTCTTTCCGAAGCAGAAAGGTGGTACAAGAATTTCCATCTGATAAGAAGGCTATTATATAATTAGAGATGTGAGCTGCATGTTTGTTACTTGTTAGATGACACTAATAACTCACTGCCCTTACTCTTATATTTTCCACATGCACGGAGGAAAGGAAAAAAGAAGAAGCGGTTAAGGTTCGATGCAAGACACATATTTTGCATAGGAACTTTTTTATGTTCTTCAGCTAAAACATGGAGGTAACAAATTTCTGATTGACCAGCCATAAGCATTGTATTAGTATTATTTTTGACATTCTTCGAGTGAGAACATATTGATGCTCGTAACCAGATATCAATGCCTTTCCTGCTTCAAAGGAGAAATAAAAATGTATAGCAAATCCTTTTCTTGGTACAGTTTATGAAAGCTGTTTGACACTCTGCCTGATGAATATCATCATATGATCCTCTTACAGATCTTATAGCCTGATAGGAGTGCACTAGTTGCAAGGACTAGGAATAGAGCAAATGACATGCATACAGAGACAGTAGCTGCTTTCCGTAGTGATGTCCCGTGGTCCATTTGTTGGATGACTGGCACAGCAACAGAAGAAGATGAAATGAGGAGGTAACCTGCAAACTATACATGGTGGCGATAAATAGAGATCCTTTACTGTGAACAAAAGGGAAAAATCTAAGATATTATGTACCAAATCTGCAGTGTCTGTCAGTTGGAAGGTGCTATCAATATTTGTTCTTGTGACTTCCCACATTCCTTTATTTTCTTTTCTACTCTCTTTTTGGGAGGGGCGGGGGTAGAGGAGAGGCATGTGGGCGATAGGATTGAGGATGGATGTGAATTTGTCCAGTAATAATGGGGAGCTCATAAGGCATTCTGGTATAGGAGCCAACTTTGGCTTATGAGCTCAATATTTACATGCATTGTTGACTTCCTTTGCCTGAACTATTGATATATAAAAGAAAACATGCAGTGATAAACCATAAATGTATACAACACGGTGTGCATATTATCAAACTCCCTTGGACATGCTGCTGTGACTCTTGTTTTGTGATTATTTTTGTATGACTATCATCATAAACTTGAAATCTGTTGTCAATTTAATCGGACACGATGGTGTCACATTGTTAAGGTTGGAAATTCTACACACCAAATAGGTTGTTCCTGAAAGTCCAAAACGTCTCTTTTAAGTCCATCAAATAATTACTGTGAATAACTCTTATCCTTTCTTTGTTATTTCCACTGATCGTAAGTCACCTTCTAAAGTCTTGTGCAAGCATACAAGTAGAAGGCACCTTCAGAAAGTTGAACCAACTAAAAAAAGGAGGTCATTATGGGAAGTCCAATCACCTGATCAAAAATGAAGCTGATATAGTCCGATACCATGTCGGAGATGAACACGCCTCTGTGGGCAATGTCACTGATTCCTTTAAAGAGCTGATAGGCTGCATAAAGGAATGTCAAAATGTTCACAATGAAGCAGTACCTGCGCAGATTTAAAAAGAAGAATTTCTATTAAGATTTGCCTCTTGTTAAAATTCTAGTTAAGGAAAAGTCTTTTTCTTATTCAGTATGTTAAAACTTCAAGTATAATCAGATGAGTGCCTATTTATTTGCCATCGGTATCTATGGATTGTTTACGACTCAAGGTTGATCATTGATGGCTTTCAAAATAATTACAGATGCTTACAGTAATTTTGTGTTATCGTAGAAGCTTGATGATGGGGTGGCTAGTGAGAGAGCGGAGCCAAAGGAAAATACGAGCGCCAATAATCGGAGGAAAAGATTGGCAGCCTGAAATGGTGTTTGAGAGCTCCATCGAGTTGCTGCAATGGAAAACGAGAATGGAGACGTTGTCATCGGCACATGTAGCTCCGCCGGAGAGTAAGATGGAATGGAGGAAACACTAGACATTGATCCACAAGTAATCTCTGTATCGTTTCTTTCTTTCATATCAGTTCCTCTGTAACTGCTTTCTTAAACGAAATTCTGCCCAGACTATTAAAACTAGCTTCTTCTGAGTGAATGTTGGTTCAACTAGCAATTATTTATTTTACTTAACAATTTGCCGTCAATGATTCTTGCATAGAAAAATGACAATTGTAATTAGTTTTTCTTCTTCAATTATAATTGGTTTTGGGGGTTTTTGGATTGTTATATGTGACTTGAGCATGCTTCAAGTCAGCTTATGAATTTCAAATGTCAACAAATTTTAAGAATAACTTGCTGGGGTCCAGTATTAAGGTTTAAACAATTCCAAATTGGATTAAACTTTTAATCTTAAATATTAATTTACGTTAGACGTGACATCGACTGACAATTAATTAGGCATTTTTGGCCTAACGATGCTGAATTTAAAGAGTATTAGGTGAATTCATTAACAATAATATGAATATTTCGGACCATTTACCATATACTTGAGCAACACTTGCTGAAAGCACTTCATAATCAACATTAAGAAATTGAACAATGATGTCGTTCTACAAAAACAAGACGACGTAACACAACACAATATAAAAGCAACGTTATAATATTATATCTGATAATCATTCATTTATGTGGCCAGTGTTCCTGTGGAAAATGTGTGAGGCCTCCTCAGAATTTGGGTCGTGGTTTGCACTACGGTTACTAGATAGAATTAAACTTGTTTGTTAGAAGGGTTTTGATACTCTTTTTGATATCCACTCACATGAAAATGAAACTCATGTTCAATAAAAGTGAATTAAAAAATGTCAACCCCACGTGAGGGGGTTAGGAATGGCAAAAAAGCTCGACGGCTCGAAAAAAGTCCAAGCCGTGCTCGGCTCGGGCTCGGTTAGACCGAGCTGAGGCTCGGCCTGTGGCCCAAGCAAGCCTGCCTTAGAAAGAAAGAAAAAAACGAAAAAATTAAAAATAGCTTCCTTTGCAGGCAGCTAGATGCTGGCACCAATTATATTATATTTAAAAAAAACCTGCTAAGGCCCAGGTCGAAAGCTCGAGCCGAGCCCAGGCTTTTTTTTTTGTTGGGCTTTACTCGGCTCGGGCCAAAAAAAGCTCGAGCCGAACCCGAGCTTTTTTTTTTTAGGCTCAAGCTCCACTCGACTCGGTTACATAGCTAGACGGGGTTGGTCAGAAGGGGTGTCAACCCCTTTTGGCAACAGGCATAAATGAACATGATCTATAGCAAATATGAAAATGCAAAATCCATTCTTTAAAAGAGTTTCAAATAAACTCCTTTCAACACAATCCAAAACACAACTCTAATTTCAGAATCGATAAATTTGAGTCATCAATTTCAGGATATAATTTTAAAGTCGACTATTTTAGGGGTCGAATATCGCCCCAAGTATAACTACTTGAACACAAGCTTTTCAAGGCTTGGATTGGTAACCCCATGGATTCTGGCTTGCCCACTTCCATTGGTCCACGCTCATTTCATCTATACCATATTTTGCCCTGAAAGTTGAAACGCAAATTTCACAATGAAAACCTCCTAAAAAATGAACAAATAGAGAATACAATGCGCAAACTTACTTCCAACCGAGCTCTTTCTCAGCTTTCTCTGTTGAAGCATAAACTTCAGTGGCATCTCCCGGCCTTCTTGGACACAGTTTAACTGGGATTTTCTGTAAGAGAAGAAATGAGCACATAACTGATATGTTTATGCATGTACATGGCTTCTTCTTATGAGTAAGGGATAGAGAATCACCTTGCCAGAGGCCTTTTCGAAAGCAGCTACCATTTCAAGGACAGATGTGCCACGTCCAGTCCCGAGATTGTATGCAACACAACCTTTAATGAAATATATTCATTAGTAGAAGTAATCTGACACAATTTTATCATAAAATCACTAAAGAGGTGAAAACGAAGAATCTAATCACCTATATCCTTGCGTTCTAGGAGCTTCTGAAGTGCAACGACATGACCATCTGCTAAATCCATAACATGGATGTAGTCTCGGATCTGTTCAAGAAGAAATCATCAAAGCAAGCTCGAATGAACATATACCACATATGCAATCATGTCACAGACTTTCCATGATTAGTTCAAAGTGTCCAAGGGTCCGCTCGGCAGGGGCTTTGCCCCTTGTAGAAGAGCTTCCTGAGGAGGAATCCATCTTGGGCTAGCTTTTCCTAAAAACTCTTCTAGCCGAACAAAACACTTCTAGAAAATTAACCAAACAAATCCAAAAGCAACTTCTTAGTCTCAGAAGTAGCTTTTAGCTTTTCAAAAATCCTTGCAAACGGGCCCTAGATGGACACCCCCTTTAGCGAGAGAGTTTGTTTGTGTTTGGCCATTCTAATACTTATTTATGTAATTTCTAATTCTCATAATTCTAATCCAAGGATCACTGATCTATCTTCAGCTTTCTATAGTTAAAACTTTTCTTCAATGCATACTTCAAAGCACAGTGATAGTTACAATTTATCAACAAAAGTTGAATATGTTGGACTCCTAAATCACTCAGGATGGAAATTAGTAAGGCAGGAAAAGATTTCTTATATATATAAAGAATTAATCAATAATAACAAGTCGACTCTACATACCGCACTACCATCACGAGTGGGATAATCATGTCCGTAAACATTTAACTCCGGTAATCTGCCAACAGCTACTTGCTGTATATAAGGCATAAGATTATTGGGAATTCCCTTTGGATCTTCTCCAATCATACCGCTCTCATGAGCCCCAACAGGGTTGAAATATCTGAGCAAAATGATTCTCCATTCTGGATCCGCCCTATGAATATCCCGAGCTACATCTTCAAGAACCAGCTATGTAAATGAGAAAAAAACGGTTAACAAAAATATGAACTTGTGCCATTCGAACAAGTAAACTCAATAACAACAACAAACTTCATTCTGCTTAGTTCATTGCTAGATGTACTCGAAGATATTTTGAACTAGCGAACTCAATTTGCTCCTCTCTTAAACAAACTAGATGATTACAAATGTTATTGATCTAGAAGAAGAAAATGATTATTATATATGACAAACCTTTGTTCGACCGTATGGATTCATAGCCTTCAATTGAAAATCCTCCACGCACGGAATTTTATCGGGTTGACCATACACCGTTGCAGAGGACGAGAAAACCAACTAGGCACAAAAAACAATCAGATTCCAATAGAGTCACTAGAAGAGCGAATACATGAAACTAGGAAGTGGTTAGAATACGACATGTAAGTAGAAGGCACACCTTCTTACAGTTATATTTATCCATTATTGTGTATAAATTGATTGATCCAATCAAATTATTGTCGAAATATCGAAAAGGATAAGCAACACTTTCACCAACAGCTTTTAGCCCAGCAAAATGAATCACAGCATCAAACCTATTACATTTTGCATTTCAAAATCAAAACAATATATATAGATACAAATCACATTCAAGATCCAGAATAATCACACGTACTTATTTTGAGAAAACAACTTCTCCAAATCATGCTTATTTCTGATATCACCCTGCAGCCAAGAAAATAATTGAAAAAAATTCAGAACCAACGAAGCCCTGGGATATAGGGTCGAATGCCATAAAAAGTTTAGCTTTCCCTCACTGATCATCATTTGATTTTTAGATGAGATTAACAAGTGGTACTAAAGCTAGGGTCATTGTTTGAACCACAAAAGCGTCATCTTCAAAGGGAGGTCACGACGGTGGTCGAATTTAGCCTTGCAGGGGTTTTTAAATGATATGGTTAAAGTCTGATCCTAACAAATTCACGCCCCGAATTTTGAAATCTAGAGTTTATTTCAAGAATTGGCTAGACCCTCCAATTTCACAAGATAACCAAAGAAATAATATCAAGATAAAAGCATTATACCAAATGAAAATCCAGGTTCTGAGACAATTGAGGTCCAACCAACTTTCTGACTCTATGAACAGCCTCTTCCACTGCGTTTCCAAGGTTGTCAATTATCGAAACCTTAAACCCTCCTTTCAAAAGCTGCACTACAGTGTGTGTCCCTATGAATCCAGCACCGCCAGTCACCAAAATCCTCTCTCTCCTAGAACCAGCCATTTTTAACAAATAAGACCACAAAGAAAAGGCCCACTTATACAAGAAAATCTTCAAGTTTTATATGGAAAATCTTGATTATACACAAGGGTTGTACGAGGATGTGTTTGTGATAAATAAGGAGAGTTTGAGCAAATCAAGGACTCTTGCGCAGATAAAAGGATGACGTACAAAGGGATTTCAATTATGGAATGTTTGGCGGGCAATCCAGTTAGGTACGGCCAAATTATGTTGGGAATTGAACCTTTTCGACAGGTGGTTTTGATTTGTGAATGACCCTTGAAAACATTTCTTGACTTGTACGATATGATATAATTGAGATTTCCATTTTGATTTCTAGATCTATAAGCAACCTATTAACTGAAAAATAGTTGGACTATTGGCGTAGTCATGACTTAATTCAGAGGAACATGAAGAGATTTGATANAATAAGGAGAGTTTGAGCAAATCAAGGACTCTTGCGCAGATAAAAGGATGACGTACAAAGGGATTTCAATTATGGAATGTTTGGCGGGCAATCCAGTTAGGTACGGCCAAATTATGTTGGGAATTGAACCTTTTCGACAGGTGGTTTTGATTTGTGAATGACCCTTGAAAACATTTCTTGACTTGTACGATATGATATAATTGAGAGTTCCATTTTGATTTCGAGATCTCTAAGCAACCTCGTAACTGAAAATTAGTTGGACTATTGGCGTAGTCATGACTTAATTCAGAGGCACATGAAGTGATTTGATACTCATTTTCAATCAACAATAAAATATTTTATAAGTAAACGCAAAATCTTTCACTATTTTTTTATCATACGTTATCCAAAAAATTAATATTTAAAACTCAAATTTCTAAAACAATGGCTACTTTGGTGTGTTTGAACCACATTATTTCGGAAGAACGTATTTTAGAATAGTAAATTAATGGAGGATGCGTGGTTGAAAAGGGAAGGAAAAGTTATTGATGTGATGGAAAATATTGATTTATTGAAGAATGTGTGATCGAAAATGAGTAGAAGAATGAGAATGAAAATTTTAATGTGTACCAAATGGAGGCTAAAAGACGAATTTCTCCTTCTCTTTGAGTAAATAAAAATAGAAAAAAAAACACGAGGCGAAACACAACCCCATATAGAGAAATTTATGTTTTTTAATATATATTTCTTGTTCCTTTTGTTACAACCCCGGTTATAGAAATTTTTAATGACACTA
>CAIGRH010222838.1:0-10152 GCA_903798295.1 Fraxinus nigra | reverse complement strand
TTTGTTTCGAATTAAAATCAGATTTTAATCTAAATCAAAGTCAAATAATCAATATTAACAACACATTTCAAAAATTTCTATCACAATTTACTAAAAATCTAATTTTAATCTCCACCAAACACCAAATCTCCATTAATGTCACAAAATTAATTAGCATTTAATGGACATGTAATCCTTATTAATTAAAGGCCAAGTGGGGGCATTAGACAAGAACAAAAGCACAAATAACATTATTCTGCCTTTAGTATATTCAGTACGATAAATCCAGTCTGGATTATAATTAACAAAGAGAATAGGATTCCTTATTTAATTAATAATTAATCTTACATAATACAAACCTAATTCCACATGTAAATGTCTTGTCCTGAATAGTGTTCATGATGTCTTTGTAATTATTTGCTGTCGTTTTTATTATCTCTTATATGCCATCATTATCAACCAGTTCAAGTTGATGCTATAAATTTCATCCATCGTCGTATAAAATACTTCAGATGTCAAGATTTGTGTAAATTCAAATGAGTCACCGTCTCGTAGAGTATGTTAGATTAATATCACGAATAAATTTCATTTGGGGACTATCAATTTGGTCATTTAACTTTAGTTTTAGTCTAATTAGGTCATTAAACTTGAAATTAGTTTCGAATTTCACTCCTTTGTCATATTCTGTAACTAATCAGCCTCCAAACTGGAAGAAATTACTTAGTTGGTAGCTACATTGTATTTTATTTTCTACATTATCACCGTGTGACACCCTAGAGAAGAAAATGGTAAAGTTAGGGTTGTAACAATACCTTTTAGGTTAAAAGGTTAAAATGAGTGTCTTTTTCATCAATTTTCGGAGTTACATGCGACAAAGTGAAGAATTTTGAAACTAAATTAAAGTTCAATGTTTCAGTTGAAACTAAATTCAAATTTAGTGATCTAGCTAAGATAATCTTAAACTTCCACATCGGAGAAAGAAACCATAAACAACATATAAGTGGTTGGACTATCCCTTTTAATACCTTCTAAGACGAAATCCTAAGTTTTGATGAGAATTAAATTTAGCTCTAATCAAAGTAGTGTGAAAAAAAAAATGATGTGATTTATTATTATCTAAGATTCTAAATAACTCCAACTTATTAGATTTATCAAGATAGAGATAGTGAGTCGTTAATATAGTAAAAAAAAGAAAGATTCTAGCATTCTTGTAACGACAACGAAATACAATATATGACAGTATTATTTCTAGGACGACCTCATTGTTCATTTGTGATTATAGTTCAATTCATGACCAACACATAGCTCGATCAACTACAACTTGACCCTAGATTAGTTGATCATCACAAGTCGGAACCTTTTGTTTGATCGAGTTAGAATGACAGCTAACCATCGACAATCTAAATGGATAATATTATTCACATAGTAATTTTTTAATTATAAATAAAATGAGTTATAGCCCTTTTTGGTACACATTAAAATTTTTATTTTCATTCTTCTACTCATCTTCAACCACACATTTTTCAATAAAATAATATTTTTCATCACATCAATAATTTTTCCTTCTTTTTCAATCGAACATTCTCTATCAATCTACTATTCCAAAACACATTCTTCCAAAATAATGTGGTTCAAACACACCCATAGATAAAAATAAGTGGTACTTTAAACAATTTGTGCATGTGATTATCTAGTCGAGCGTACCATGGAATTGGAAAAATTGCATAACTTAAGCTCTCATTTGGTATGGATTAAAATTCAGATTTAATTTAAATCAAAATCTATAATTATTTTTAAGCACATATATCATGAATTCTATAACTTTTCAACCATATATTTTATCAACTTTTATCAAAATTTATTAAAATTTTAGCCCATTTTTGGTGAGAATTAAAATTAGATTTTTAGTAGATTTTGATAGAAGTTGATGAAAAGTATGATTGAAAAATTGTAGAACCCATAATATATATGATTAAAATTAATTGTTGACTCTAACTTAGCCTCTATTTGGTAGACATTAAAAATTTCACTCATCATTCTACTTATTTTTAACTACATATTTTTCATCAATTTATTATTCTAAAATTTATTCTTTTAAAATAATGTGACCCAAACACACTCTTAAATTAAAATTAAAATTAAAATTTTAATCGATATTGTACAATTGCCTTATCTTAAAGTTGTGGGGGGGCTTTACAACCGAGCTGCAGTGCCAGGAAGGATGTGACACCCTTCGTGACAGAACACACACATATGGGGGAGGGAAGCATTTTTTTTCATTTTTTATTTCATGCGGGTCCCACATCGATCCGACACTTATGTGAGATTAGGTCAATTAGGTGGGCAAATCAATTCGGGCAAAGTAGCTTAATTTGGGCTTTAACCTTCAACAAACATAGGCTAAATTTGTAATAATAAAATTGTACAATTGCTTTAGCTTTACGTAGTCGCCTTGCTGGACAGTCAATTTTGATAGCTGTCTCCAGTCCACGTGCGGACCTACCTATCAAACCCAAAGTAAGTAGTGAAATTTTGTCTGTTAAAATGAGATTTTATTCTCTGCATCTCGATCCTAGTGCATGCATCTTTCGCCCCCGTTTGACTCTCATTTTTTTTCATTACATTATATTAATTTTTTCTTTTTTCATTTAAAAACAAACTTAAAAATTTTCATTACTTTCCTATCACACATTCTAACGTCAATCACATTTTCAACACTTTGAAATGGGGGCCAAAGAGGGGCTTCGTCTGAGTCAAAAGCCAAGTCCAATGACTATAGGTCTTTATATATTCTTAACGTGGTCCGAACGGCAGGGTATCCAAGGTCAACTTGCGTGTCATCTTCTGGTTTGCTTACATTTGTTTGACAACTCAGTCAACGCTTTAACAAACAATGTCAATCCGAGCCGGGACTTTCATTTTACAATTTTGCTACTTTTTCATATGATTTACACCTCTCGAAGGATGGATGTGTGGGTGAAAATGATTGGATGGAAATAATGATTTTGTTTAAAACAGTCTAATGATATAATATTACGTGTCATTATGTCAATCTATCCGTCAGGAAAGAACTGCGTAGCATGATCGATATCGACAAGTTTTTTAAGAGAGAGAGTCGCCAACAGTGTAGGGCCCAGTCCCAACTGTTCTCTACCCTTTTCTTGCAAATTGCGCTTCCCTTTTCCCAATTCAGCCAGCATTCATTGCAAAATTGCCAACCCACAAAATTAATTATCTTATTTTATTTTTTAACCCATCTAATAATTTATTCTTTAAAATGAAGAAATTTAGAAGTATATTAATGATGATTTATTAAATCAAATATTTTTTTTTATTAGTAGAAAAGTGGAAAGGCAGCTACTTCCTCCGTCACAATTATATAGGCTGAGTTTCCTTTTTCTCTTGTCCCAAATATATAGGCATATTTCCTAATGTAAAATATTTTGTTGTATTCATTTACCAATATACCCTTATTAAATTTTCTCCACTTAATGTGTCAACTTCTTGAAATCATCTAAATATACACATTTCTCACTTCTTAGAAATATAAAACAACTCTCATTTCTTCTTCTTCTTCAAATTTTTTTTATTAATTTGAACAATAATTTAGTTTTATATATTGAAAATTAAATATAGTTAATTAGAAAATATTTTGGCAAAAATTAATTTTTTAATGACATTAAAGAAAATTTCGTTTCCGTGTGAAAAATAAAATAAGTTTATATAATTGGGATGGATGAATTAATTGATAAAAGTAAAAGAGTTTGGTATAAAGTTGAACAATCTCAAGGTGACTCGTAGATAACAAATAATTGAAAAAACAAAAAGAAGTGAGTCTCTCCTCTCTCTTTTTTTGACTGTCCTGTCTTTTGCAGTTACCACCAGACAGTTGCCAGTATTCACTCTGTTTCCTTTTGTTATCAGAAAAACCAAATCCCAAATTCAAGAAATTCTATGTTCTCTGTCCACTCCCCCATTCTCATCAAAATAACTCTCTAATTTTCATGTAAATATTTCGTCAAGATTCAATCTTTCTTAATCAAGATTTTGTTTTGAAACAATGGATCATATTGGAGAACAAATCTTGATCATTTTCTCAGTATTTTTACTCATTTTCTCTTCATCAGCAGCAAATCCTACTACTCCACTCAACTGTACAGACACCACAAGGCTATGCACTTCTTTTATAGCTTTCAAGCCCACGGCAGAGCAGACTCTAGCAGTGATCCAAAGCATGTTTGATGTATTGCCACGGGACATAAAAATTGAAGGCAATGGGAGGAACTATATTTTCATTAAAAAGAACTGTACTTGTTCTTCCGATTTGAACAAGTACTTAACCAGTACTACTTTTACTGTAAGAGAAAACAATGGTTCTGTGTATGATATGGTGATGAGGGCTTATGATGGGCTGGCCTATTTTTCGTCGAATGTCACGCGGGAGGCAAGAAATGGTGCTGTGGTGTCTTTGAAGCTTATGTGTGGGTGTTCAAGTGGACTGTGGAATTATTTGATGAGTTATGTGATGAGAGATGGGGATAGTATAGAGTCCTTAGCCAGTAGATTTGGGGTTAGTATGGATAGTATTGTGACTGTTAATGGGATTGCTAATCCTGATAATGTCACTATTGGGGCACTCTACTATATACCATTGAATTCAGGTATGATTTGGGAGTTCAATTTTTTTTTAGTTTCGATGATCTTTTGCTTATTATAGGATTATGGGCTTTATCATTTGATATTGGATTTTTCTCTATGATGATTTTTGGTACTGAGTTTGCCTTTTGTTCGTTGATTGTGTTTGAGCTATTGATAGTGGGATTGCCTTTCGGGTTTGGAGTTTGGCTAAGTAGTTTATGTTGTTTAATTGTTGGCAAGGATGGAAATGATCAATTGGAGCAAGTGTGACATTTTCTCTTTTGAAATCGAACAATACAATTTTGTGAGAAGTAAAATAGAATTTTGTAGCTCGAATTGAGTCCTATCGGTTCCCAATAAAATAGAAAGAATCGCCTCTGCTACAAATATAATGCAGGTCTATATACAGTAGTTTGGCAATGCACATGCTATTGTCCTGAGCAATGGTGTAATTGATGATATGTTATTTGGAACCGACCACTTGAGAGTGCATGATATCAAGATTTTTTGTAAAGTAAGGGAGATTCTATAAGCAATTTTTACTTCTGTTTAAGCTTGTAAGAAGAGGGACTTTGATAGCCAAATTGGGATATTCAGTAATTGCCTAGATTTTAAAATCGGGTATCATTATAGTAAAAGCCTTCAATTTTACTCCGCACTCTGCAATGTAATCTATCTATGTGACTTAAGATTTGAACGAGGCTTTGATATATTTTTAATTTTTGTTTATCTATTATGTTTCAGTTCCTGGTGAGCCTTATCCCTTAAAGAACGATACCTCTCCAGCTCCTGTTCCAACTCCGTCCATTGATAACTTTGTTGGTATGTAACTTTTATACATGGACATTCCTTTAGATTCATAGCAATTGCTTTGCCTAGTGGATACGATTTGTTTAGAGGAATAAATTCGCCATAATGTCATGCTAACTCTTTTTTTAAGCTCTATATAATCAACGGAAGAAATGATTTAAAATGTTGCATTGTAATATATATTTCTTGTCTTTTCAGTAAATCACAAGCCTCAGGTACATTATTGGTGGATCATTGGAAGTTTGGTTATTGGTCTGACTCTGGTCATCATAGTTGTACTTGTTTTTATTTTGAGATCATCGGGCTGTTTTGGTGGACCCCAGGGAAGCCAAATAAAAGAATCTGATGAGAAAAATTTTCCCAAGTTTCGTATTCTACGAAACACTAGTTTCTGCTGTGCTTCAGGAAGGTACAGTTGTTGCAAGTCCGGGGAATTGAAGCAGCAAAATAGAGAATCTAGCAACCGTCAGATGAACATTCCTTCAGGTTCAAACTTCAATTTTACGAGCCTTTCATTTTACATTCTGTATCAAGTGAAGATTAACATCATTTTAAGTTGCTGACATGGGATTTTTGTATGTTGATTTTAACTTGTTTCTCTTGTTTGCTGCAGTTATAGGGACTGATGTCTTTGATGTAGAGAAACCTGTGGTTTTCACATATGAGGAAGTTCTTTCTTCAACAGATGAGTTTTCCGATTCAAATCTTTTGGGCAATGGAACGTATGGTTCAGTGTATTATGGCCTGCTCCGTGACCAGGTTTATAACTCTTGAGTTTGTTTCTACGGATTTGTTGTGAGCCTAAAATGTTATTCTGAACAATGTAAAATTTCAGGAAGTTGTGATCAAAAGAATGAAGGCTACAAAAACTAAAGAATTTATTGCAGAGATGAAAGTTCTGTGCAAAGTTCATCACACAAATTTGGTAATACTAATCAGCAGTTCACATTCACTCTAATTCCTATGTTTTTAACTATGGTGGCGAATTTCATTTAAATTGAATATTGACTTTATATGGTTTAATTTTGTCAAAGGTAGAACTGATTGGATATGCTGCCAGTGATGATGAACTCTTTCTTATATATGAGTATGCTCAAAAGGATTCGCTTAGAAATCATTTGCACGATCCTCAAAACAAAGGTGAGATCCACTTATATGCCTCGCTAGAAGATAGTTAACTGCTTGATCTTTATTGTCTCAAATTCTTTGAGATATTTTCCCCAATTCTGTTGACAATTCTTGATTTATATCTCTTTTAGGTAAATATAAAAGGTTCTAGGTTTAGGTACTCAGGTTTTGGTCAGATTGTTTGGTACTAATTCTTAAGTGTTTAAATAGGTCATACATCACTCTCTTGGATCATGAGGGTTCAGATAGCACTTGATGCTGCTAAAGGGCTGGAGTACATACACGAGCACACCAAACCCCATTATGTGCATCGCGATATCAAATCAAGCAATATTTTACTTGATGCCAGTTTTAGAGCAAAGGTTTTTTTCATATTTACGCTCTTTTTGCATGTTTGGTATATCAAGCTGGACAGTATAACGAATAAGATTTTGGCTCCATTCTCTTCGTTAATACTATATAGTTATATCAATCCTTCCTACAAAATGTGGCATTCTTGTTCAATTACTGCATCTGATTATTTGACTTCCGTAGATTTCAGATTTTGGTTTGACAAAACTAGTCTCAAGATCCAACGATGGAGAAGCTTCAGTTACAAGAGTTGTTGGAACGTATGGATATCTAGCTCCAGAGTAAGTAAAAATATTAATGATTTGGCTCAAGCCAGTTTGTTTTGGCTTTTTTCTTATTGCTTTCACTTTCTGGTTTCTTTAGATACTTGAGGGATGGCCTGGCTACAAATAAGAGTGATGTGTATGCATTTGGTGTTGTGCTCTTCGAAATAATATCTGGAAAGGAGGCCATGATAAAAAGTACTGAACGACGTTCATTGGCATCCATTGTAAGTACTATCATCCCATTGAAAAAGTATAATCCCATTTGACAAAGTGACACAAAATAAATTGATGAATATGCTCGTTCAGAAAGTAGCCACGTAACTTTACTATTCAGATTGATCCAATGGAAGCTGTGCGGGTTTTTAGTGTTTGGCTTCAAGTAGAAGCAGTGTATGGATAAATATAGCTAATAGAATAGAAGTAATATGCTAATCATTCGATGTCGCGAACAAGTATTTTTTACTTTTTCACGGTAGTTTTGGCTATATTTTGGACGAACTGGATAGAGAGAAACAATAGGATCTTTGAAGGAAGAGACCAAGAATGCTTCGAGTTATGCAATAGAGATTAGTTTTCACTTTTCAGCATCCTTGTCACATTTCTTGTCCCAAAAAGAGTTAGCATTCTTCTAATGCTGGCTAAGTTTCAGATGGTGGCTGCTCTGAGGAACTCGCCAGACTCTATGAGTATGTCAAGCTTGAATGATCACATTGATCCTAATTTGATGGATTTGTATCCCCACGACTGTCTTTACAAGGTAAAACACACATCACATTCTAGCTTTTATTGGATCGGTCTGATGTTCTTCTGATTGATTTGTTTTGTTGCATATATAGATGGCTATGTTGGCGAAGCAATGTGTAGATGACGATCCCATTTTACGACCAGATATGAAGCAAGTGGTGATATCACTTTCACAGATCCTATTATCATCCATCGAGTGGGAAGCAACTCTTGCTGGGAACAGCCAAGTCTTCAGTGGCCTAGTTCAAGGAAGATAGGTGACTAAGGTCTCGTTTAGAGTTGCTTTTAGATTCCCGATTTCCATTTTCCTGGTTGAACCGTATCGAGAGCTTTCGATTTTACCATTTCTTTCTGTGCTTACTTTTCATATTTATAGTGGTGTGTATAGCTAGCATCAAGAATGGTTAACCATCGTGATTCAATGGGAATTTATACATCCTTTTTCTTGTTCATTTCTACATTCTGTACTCTTTCACAGCTTTCTCTGCATAATAGTTTTGGATGTAACAGAATGGCAAATTGACAGTTGGAAATCAGTCCAAGTCAATAAAATCGAACCCAAGAAAATGCAACTTTTCGTTCATTTTACAAAGATGCGTGTTGTAAAATGAAGGAAAAATCACGTTTTGCTTTCGCACGATTTCGCTGGTTTAGATAGATTTCAAGCAGTCAAATTATCACATTGAATTCTGATTTGTCATCTGAGATTTTTTGTTAATAATTCGAACAGTTTTCTTGATGGACGGTGGATGAGTAATTAATTGAAAGATATGGGAGTGTTGAATAACCTTTTAAAATTGGGTGAGTAAGTAGAAACTTGGTGAAAGTTTAATGACATTTAATCCTAACACATCTAAAAGAGCCAGTTTGTCGGGTCATCGTCAACCAACACAATGCCGTTTCAATCCTAACACATCTATTACAACCGATTTCATTAGATATCTACAAACCGACTTAACTACTATACATGCAAATGCAGTAAATGCAATTGCAATGACACTGTTTCTTCTTTCTCATTATATATTTTGATTTCAAACAACAAAACAATTATTCGGCTTTCTCTTCATTTTTGGAGGTATGATTGAGGATTTGGGGCTACATAAATTGAAAGAACTGAGCAATTAAACTGAGAACAAGGACGAGCCGAGTATAAATTTTTTGACCCAATCCTTTAATAGAAATTCCCTGGAAATTTTTGTTCTACTTGTTTTCANAAAAAAAAAAAAAAATATCTACAAACCGACTTAATTACTATACATGCAAATGCAGTAGATGCAATTACAATAACACAGTTTCTTCTTTCTCATTATATATTTTGATTTCAAACAACAAAACAATTATTCGGCTTTCTCTTCATTTTTGGAGGTATGATTGAGGATTTGGGGCTACATAAATTGAAAGAACTGAGCAATTAAACTGAGAACAAGGACGAGCCGAGTATAAATTTTTTGACCCAATCCTTTAATAGAAATTCCCTGGAAATTTTTGTTCTACTTGTTTTCATACGTTTAATTTGATTTTCGATGTAATTTTTATTTGTTTTAATTCGTGTAATAGATAACGAATGATTTTTATGGAGCTTTGATCTGCTGGGTCCGATTTTATTCAAAAAATGATCAATTTAATATTATTAAGAAAATTGCTAATTACTTACTTTTTTTTAATATTTCATGTTATTTATTTATTTGAATGGCAAAGTGATTCAGATAAGAAGAAGAAGATACTACAAAAATTAAAAAAAAAAAAACTTGCTATGCAATGTGCGGAGCGTGGTGTCCGCACACCAGGCGCAATGTGGACACCAGCATGAGCTCCGCATAAAAAAACTCTGCATAATGCGGAGCTCATGCTCCGCAATATGCGTAGTGTGGTGTCCGCACACTAGGCGTGGTTTGCGGACACTAGGTCCGGGCACCAGCATGAGCTCCGCACAATGAGGAGACTTGCTTCGCACATTGCGGAGCAAGTGGTTTTTTTTTAAAAGTTTTTTACTTTATTCCATATATACATATAATAAACTCAAAATTTATTTCGTGTCTCTGCATCCGCACCTTCTTTTATTTCTTTTTTTTTTTTTGCCAAAAATTCTACTTATTTACATTTTACACAAACTATAATACAATTTCATTTATTAATACTTTAATTCAAATATATTAGAAAATATTCAATTCCATACATACATAAAAATTAAAATTCTCCGTCGGGGGCGTTGCCCCAACCCTCTCGAGGGGCACCA
>CAIGRH010222831.1:0-10214 GCA_903798295.1 Fraxinus nigra | reverse complement strand
GCAAGACCTATCTTACCAACATTGCACTAATGATATATGACATATATATGTGTTCTCGGCTTTGAGGAGTTGAATTTCGGGAGCCAAATCTGCGATCAGTGAACCAAGGGTCATAAAAAAACTATTCACTTTCCATTAAAGTGAATAGCTATTAAAAAAAAAAAACTATCACTTCTCAATAAACCAATAGAATTGTAGTACATGGAAGGAATCATGCCGAAATGATGGTGTAAAACATGACATGTAATGAGAAGTTCGATATCTGTATTTCAATAATGTCTTTGAAAAGACTGTCCCTGTTAGCATTCATATAATACATTCATGTACATATACCAACTATTATGACAGGAATAATATTTTGTTAAAAAATTATACATAAACGAGCTCAAAGTGTCAATTACATAAATTTCATAATGTTAATGATTATTTCCAATAATGCTCATTCTGTCGACATGTTATTAAATGTCTTTCGTGACAATCCTTTCATTAGTGGATTTGCAATCATAAGATTGGTGCTAATATGCCGATTGACACCTTTTTGATTTTGAACTTCTTCTTTAATGACAAAGTACTTCAATTCCATGTGTTTAGCACCTTTAGAGTACTTGTTATTATTTGAAAAGAAGACTGCTGTAGAATTGTCACAATAAACTTTAAGCGATTTAGCAATACTATCGACAATTCCAAGCCCTGAAATAAATTTTCGCAACCAATTTCCTTGAACCGTGGCCTCAAAGCATGCCACAAACTCAACTTCCATAGTTGATGCAGTAATGACCGACTACTTCGCACTTTTCCATGATATAGCCCCTCCAACTAAGAGGAATAGATAGCCAAATGTGGACTTTTTAGTATCCACACATCCAACAAAATCTAAATCTTAATATCCAATAACCTCCAAATTATCAGATCTCCTATAAGTGAGCATGTGGTCTTTCGTTCCTTGCAAGTATCTCAACACTTTCACAAAGCTTTCCAGTGATCAAGTCCTGGGTTACTTTGATACATGCCCATCATTTCGACAACAAGACTAATGTTTGGTCTGGTGTAAGTCTGAGCGTACATTAAACTCCCGACAAGAGATGCATAAGGAATAACTGTTATTTGTTTACGTTTCAATTCATTCTTAGGACATTGCATGAGACTAAATTTGTCTCCTTTTTGAATTGGAACGACACTTGCTGAACAATTTTCCATCTTAAATCTCTGTAAAACTTTATTAATATATGATTTCTGAGACAGCCCTAACAATCCTTGTGACATATCTTGAAATATTTCAATTCCAATCACATAGGTTTCCTCTCCCATATCTTTCATTTCAAAATTTTTAGAGAGAAATTTTTTAGTCTCATGTAATAGATTGAGATCATTAGTAGCTTGCAAGATGTCATCAGCATACAGAATAAAAAATATAAACTTGCTCCCACTGATTTTTAGATATATACATCGATCAACAATGTTTTCTTTAAATCCAAAGGAAGTAATGGTATCGTTGAACTTAAGATATCACTGACGTGAAGCTTGTTTAAGTCTGTATATTGATTTCTTTAATTTACACACCATGTGTTCCTTTCCTCCAACTAAAAAACCTGCACGTTGATCTATATCAACTTTTTTATCTAAATTTTCATTTAGAAAGACAGGCTTCACATCCATTTGATGTAGCTCTAAGTCATAATAGACTACTAAATCCATTATAATTCTAAGTGAGTCCTTCTTGAATACTGGAGAAAATGTCTCTTTATAATCAATGTCGTCTTTTTGAGTAAAATCTTTAGCAACAAGTCTAGCTTTATATGTTTTGATATTACTATTAGAGTCGCGCTTAGTCTTAAATACCCATTTGCACCCAACTCTTTTACACGATTCAGGTAATTTGACGAGATCCCAGACTTCATTATATTCCATAGATTTCAACTCATCTTTCATGGAAACTAACAATTTATCAGAATTAGCACTCTTAATGACGTGTGAAAATGAAACTGGATCGTCATCAACAATTCTTAAGTCAAATTCAAACTCTTGTAGGTAAACCACATAATCATCAGAAATAGCAGGTCTATGTTGTCTTTGTGACCTTCTTAATTCTATTTCTTGTGGTTCATTTAGTCCAGGTTCATTATTAACAACTTCATTATGAGATGTTGGATCATTTATTTGTTGTTCTGAAAAATTATCATACCATTCAACAATTCGAGGAACAACAACATTAGAAGAAGTTGAGGGTAGAGAAACTCGAACTCTAACTTCTTGTATTTCCACATTTCGTGGTTCCAAACTCCCACTAACTTCATCATTCTCAATGAACCTAACGTTTCCAATTTCAACAATTTTAGTACTATGATTAGGACAATAAAATCTATACCCCTTTGATTTTTCGGGATAACCAATGAAAAATCCACTGATTGTCAGTTTCTTTTCATGTGGATTATAAATTATTGCTTCTGTCGGGCAATCCCAAATATGTAGGTACCTTAAAGTGGGTTTCCTTCCCTTCCACAATTCTAAATGAGTCTTTGAAAATGCCTTGCTAGGAACCATATTTTACAAATATATAGCAGTCTTTAATGTAAGCATCCACATAGTAGTGGGTAAAGAAGAATTGCTTAACATATACCTAACCATTTCTATCAGAGTACGATTACGACTTTCAGCTACACCATTTTGTTGTGGTGTGTCTAACATAGTGTATTGAGATCATATGACTAATGATTTTCACCTTTCTATCTAATTGTCGTTTAACTTAATTGACAAAGATCTCTAAAGCATTTACAGTTTGAGACTTTTCATGCAGCAGATAGACATAACCATAACGTGAAAAGTCATCATTAAAGGTGATAAAATACTTTTCTCCACCAAATGATAGAACATCAAAAGGCCCACATATATCGTTGTGTATTATTTCAAGAAGTTGTCTGCTTNCACCATTTTGTTGTGGTGTGTCTAACATAGTGTATTGAGATCATATGACTAATGATTTTCACCTTTCTATCTAATTGTCGTTTAACTTATTTGACAACGATCTCTAAAGCATTTACAGTTTGAGACTTTTCATGCAGCAGATAGACATAACCATAACGTGAAAATTCATCATTAAAGGTTATAAAAAACTTTTCTCCACCAAATGATAGAACATCAAAAGGCCCACATATATCGTTGTGTATTATTTCAAGAAGTTGTCTGCTTCTTGTGGTCCATTTCTTTGTGTGTATGGTTTGTCTGCCCTTAATACAATCCACACAAGTTTCGAGATCACTAAAATCTAAATCAGGAAGGATTTCATTCTTTACTAATCTTTCTATCATTTCCTTGGACATGTGACCCAAGCGTTTATGCCACAAGTTAGCATATCGTTCATTCAATAAACCACGTTTAGTACCTACATTAAGATGCAAGTTTAAAAGTGTCTCGGCAAAGAGGTTATCAAACTTTAATTTATATAAGCCATCACAAAGAGTAGCAGAACCAATACGATGATTTTCTTTAAACAAACTCAAACATCCATTTCAACCACTAAAGAAATATCCAGAAGAATCAAGTTTTGATAAGAAACTAAATTGCGGGAAATAGAAGGTACATAAAGAGTTTGAAGTAAATCTAAATGATGTCATGTGTCTAAAATCAAACTGTAGGTTCCAATGGCTTCAACAGAAGATTTGACTCGATTACTTATCAGAACAAACTTTTCATTTGGATTTATGGTTCGGATTGAAAGGAATCCCTGCATCGTATTGGTAACGTGAGTGGTACATCCGGAATCAATCTACCAAGTATTATAAGGAACTTTTGCCAAATTAAATTCGAAACATACATAAGAAATAATCTTACCTATACTTTCGAACCATGCCTTACGTTTCAGACAGTCCTTTTTATGGTGCCCAACTTTACGACAAAAATGACACGTATTTTTCTTGTGTTCCTTATTGTGAATTCGGGCAAAAGACTCATTTTTCTTTAGCGGTCATTGCTTAATGTCCTTTCCAGACCTTTTCTTATATTTCTTTCTAGCTCCTTGACTTACAAGATGAACAAAATGAGTTTCTTGATTCTTAAGCCTTGTCTCCTCTTGCACGAGCATATTGTGCAATTCATTCACATTTTGTTTGTCCTTTAAGATATTATAGTTCATATGGAACGGACCATACTCAGGAGGCAATGAGTTGATAATAAACAGTACTAGAAAGTTTTCACCCATAGTCATCCCAAGAGCCTTAAGTCTTGCTGCAATGTTACTCATTTCAGTAACATGCTCATGCATGGTACGTGAACCATCAAATTTCATGGTGGTTAGGGTACCCATTAGTGTGCCAGCAAGTGATTTGTCAGCTGTTTGGGAATGTTCTTCCACAAACTTCATATATTCCTTAGCAATCTTAGTTTTAGGGATAGTGGACTTGATATTCTTTGCTAAGGTCATTCGCATAAACATTAGGCTTAATCCGTTTGATCTTTCCCAATCCTTATGGAAAGATTTTTCACGAGCACTGCTCTCATCAGTGAGATCAGTAGGTTTCTCAACTTGAAGTGCCAAGTCTAAGTCTAAAACACCTAAGTTGAACTAGACTTGTTTACATCAGTTAAAGAAATTGAGTCCATTGAACAGTAGTACATATGAAGCGTACGAATGCGGAGAAACGGGAACATATACTGTAAAATATAAAATGCTCTAACATTAATGCTTTGAGTCTGACTTAAAACATTTAAATTCAAATTCAAATAACATTAAATGTATACCATAGTCTCTTTTGGATGATACTACGTTATACCATCATAAAAAAAAAAATAATGATGCTTAGTTAATTTCACGTAATTGGTAATTAAATATATCTTAATCAAACATGTCTGATATCTTTGGATATACAAAACACATTCAACTAAGTATATCAATTAACCACGATCATGTTCAAGATTAATAAAATTAACTGATTAGCCTTTCGGCGATCTATAACAATTTTAAAATCTATGAACATCAATATACTCTTGACAACAATAATAATAATGTCATCTTCATTCATAAGCATCAAACCATCAAGAGTAATTGACAAATAAATTATGTAATTTGGCGTTTGCAATATCAAAATGTTTGGCCACTTTGGTGACTAACAAACAACATTAATCAAAGATTAATTACATAAACAAAATATTTATCACTTAATGTCTATCTACAGATTGACATTAAATAAACAAGGCACAAACGGTAATCTGTTAAACTAATTAAAATCTGAAAATAAGTGACCACTAAGCAAAAACAGTCAAAGAAAAGTTTATATCACTTCCTATCTTCCTTCCATAATCAATGATGCATAAAAAATTCTATCATTTCAATTATAAACAAATAAACCCATTATGAGAATCCGAAATCCTTAGAAAAATGAGTATCGGTAATGTCTTTCCTTCAATTAATTGGTTTGTGTATATCAGTAGGTGTTACTATCCATTCTCTTAAAGAACAATACCCAATTGCCATACAATTTGTGGACAGTAAAGCATATAAAGAATGCTGGCAATTTTAATGCACATATTCAAAGTCCAAAAGATAAAATTTTCGGGCGACTTATAGTTTCTGGTGATTCCCTTCCGACATTAATTTCTAATTATTCTTCTATATTTTAAATCTTAATTCATAAATCGATAAGAATAATTAACGATCGATAAATGAAAAACAATAATCTTTAAAGGAAAATCAAGAATTCCCTAACTTGGCTCTGATAACACGTGTAAGCATTTATATAATCCTAATACCAAGATCTTTAGAATTCATGATTTTCACATATAGATTAATTGATCAAGAGACATACCTTGATCCATAGCAATAATTGAAAACTTAAAACTAGCAAAATAGGAACTAATAAAATCTAGAAATTGTTCTCTCTCTTTTCCTTACTGTAATTGAATAAATTAATTTGATGAGTTTCATTCACTTTTATAAGAAGAGAGAGAGAGAGAGAGAGAGAGAGAGAGAGAGAGGCAGTTCAAGGTCATGCAGTCCAATGATCATAAAGAAAACTATTCACTTTCCATCAAAGCGGATAGCTGTAAAAAAAATTGTCACTTTTTAATGGACCAATAGAATTTTAACAATAATAAACCACTTTAATTAATTTATTAATAATATTATTTGGACCACATTAATTGGTTTTACACGTTTTTCATATGCAAATGATAAACAACTTTTGTGTAATGATAGACAATTAATTTGATGAGTTTCATTCACTTTTATAAGAGAGAGAGAGAGAGAGAGAGGCAGTTCAAGGTCATGCAGTCCAATGATCATAAAGAAAACTATTCACTTTCCATCAAAGCGGATAGCTGTAAAAAAAATTGTCACTTTTTAATGGACCAATAGAATTTTAACAATAATAAACCAATCTAATTAATTTATTAATAATATTATTTGGATCACATTAACTGGTTTTACATTCTCNATTTAATTGAACAAGAAACATACATTGATCCATAGTAATAATTGAAATATTTAAACCCGTTAAAGAGAAACTAATTAAAATATCGTTCTCTCTTTTCCTTTCTGTAATTGAATGCTTTAATTTGATGGATTTCATTCACGTTCATAAGGAGAGAGATACCGTTTCAAGGACCATAAAAAATTACTCATTTTCAATCAAAGTGGACAATTACAAAATCGTCACTTCTCAATGGGCCAATAGGATATTAACAATAATAAACCGTTTTAATTAATTTATTAATAATATTATTTGGACCACATTAATTGGTTTTACATGTTTTTCATATGCAAATGATAAACAACTTTTGTGTAAAAACGTTCAACGTTGATGTTTAACAAAATTTTATTTCAGATTGGCTCTTTAGACATCCTCTGTAAAAACGTTCAACGTTGAGTTGAATTGGCATTCGTATTTTCGAAAAGACATTGACACATAGATTGTTGTTCGTCATCACTACTGATGAATAACATTACACTTTAAAAAATATGAGACGAGTACACCCTTAGGCCTTGAATCTTTAATTTCAGAGTTTAAATCTCAAATTTTGGCTGATTTAAATTCTCTCACAATTTGATCTATTTTCTTCAATTATATTAACCTCAAATATGTTATTTGTTTTCATAATTTTGTAGACCAATCGCATAGCTCACATATATTTATTTCATCTTTATGTATTTTTTTGTAAAACACCTCTATCTCACCCCATCCCATTCCATCCCATCTTGACCCTACCATGTTCGATGCAACTTCGTTACCTAAATAAAAGATACAGAGAAAGTGTAACCCGTCGACATCAATGGGAATACAAGCAATCTTGCCTACCATTAAAATTTTGCATGTATTTTTTTTTCTCGATAACGTGTGATTTTCTTCAAAGCAAGTGATTCCTTTTAATCTTCCTATGATCCTTCCAAGAATTAACATTTGTATCCATATCTTATGGGACCCTTTTTCTAGATCTAAATTGCAAGAAAGTAGCATCGAGTAAAGATATAAAGCTTGTTTTTATGTTAGTTTATATTGTAATATCGTTAGATTTATGTGAACATTATGAAGTTGACGTGTCGACACAATTTATCTCAGACCGATAAAAGTGATCGATTATAGAGAACTCGACATTTTGAATTGTTTAATTAACCTTCAAATTGATCGGTTCAATCAAGACGAACTCTGATCGAGGTGACTCATTCTATTGATCCAAATTTGACTCTTATCAAATATCCCCAAGGTTGATGGATTGGATGAGTATGTTGCAGTATCCACGCAATTTACCATAATTGACCGACGCATCAAAAAATATGGTCCATCGATTGACCGTTGCCTTTGGATCGAATTCTTTATGATGACTCAATTGTGTACGTGTGTGAACTGGGTTAAATATTGACGTGCTTAGGTGCACCTTTTTCTAGGAACAATTTGACTGCTTATTCTTATTTGCTTTGGACTTGGTTTACGTGTGATTTGGACCTACCTACTTGTCCTGTCCAAATCATGAGAATTTTTAAAATGAATTATTTTCTTTCAACAGATAAGTGAATTAAAAAAAAAAAATTTATTTTAAATTGTCCAATAACTTAATGCCACGTGGTGGTGAAGTGTAAACGATTGTTTTAAAATTTCTTTCTTGTTAAATTAGGCTTTTTGGCTTAAGTTTATTATTATTATTTCTTTTTCTTCAATGTAAATAAAAATGTTTGATATTCGATCGAGTTCTATGTAAATTATTAGACATTTTGAACCTATTAAAAGAAACCGCGT
Organism: Fraxinus nigra; assembly: GCA_903798295.1. Lineage (NCBI taxonomy): Eukaryota > Viridiplantae > Streptophyta > Magnoliopsida > Lamiales > Oleaceae > Fraxinus > Fraxinus nigra. The sequence goes on along the minus strand of CAIGRH010222831.1, from coordinate 1,992 downwards.
GATTGAGAACTGATTTATTTTATTTTAAAATTGAAAATGGTATGATCGAATCAATGCACGGTTAATTTCTGAAACATTATTTTATTTTTATTTTTATTTTTGAATATTATATAAATTTTTCTTTTTTCAAAAAAAAATTATAAATATCTAAGTAAAATACAATGACTTCTCTGCTATAAACCAATACGACTTCCTATCTTATTAGTGAATAGTGAGTGTATATATATAAACACAAATGTCAAGTGAGTACTACTGTCCACATTTGATTATCATGAAAAGTTATTAGTGAAGTTTACATAGTCAAATTCTGAGTCAACTTAATTTTAAATATGAAATTCAACAACTAGAGACCATAAATATTGACAGATTATTTTTTAGAAGTAACCCTACAATTACTCTTTCACTGTACTGAGAGCTTGTTTGACGTAGCTTTTGAACAGTTGAAAAGAGTTTTTAAAATTCAAAAGTTGCTTTTTGATTTGCTGACTAATTTTATGAAATTGTTTATTTTAATTAGAATAGATTTTTAAAAAATCTAGTTCAATGTGATTTTTTTTAAAAGCACTTCCGAAATAGGAAGATCTCTTAAAAATTAGTTTTCAAACAAAAATTATGGTAACTTTCTATAAAAACTCTTCTACCGAAAGTAAAAGCAAAAAATAAAAATAATGCCAAATGGGACTTGAGTGTATTTGGTTTTTGCTTTGACCTTTGAATCTTTTGAAGCGCTTCATAAGCAATTACATAGTTGGATGATCAACTTCTTGGACAAAAACAAAGGTAATTAGTATATAATTATTATTGTGAAAAACATTCTTATCTTTCATTTTTTGACATTTTCATTATTATTTCCACATTTTATTGCCCAAAATGCCATTTTCATCCATTTTCTCAATTAAAAGATATGAAATGACGAATATACCCTTATATTTAAATAAAACAAAAAGAAAGAATTAAATTAAAACCATAGTTCCAAATTTTTAAAAAAGTGCAAATGAATCCCAAATAAATTATTAAAATTGAAATTAGCATACAATGTTCTTACATTTCACTGCTATTGTAAAAAAAATCCATACTTTTTTTTTTCACCCTTAATTACACATTTTATTGTGCAAACAATCATTTCGATCCATTTATATCAAATTTCTCAATAAAAGGTATGAAATGACGAATATATACTCAATTTAAATAAAAAAATAATTGAAACTATAGTCCAATTTTATTTTTATTTTTTTTTTAAAAAAGTGCAAACGAGTCTCAAATAAGTTATTAAAAATTTAAAAATTATGTTTTAAAAAAAAGTGGAAAAAAGTCCCAAATAAATTATTGAAAATTAAAAATAAAATAAAAAGTGTAAATGAGTCCCAAATAAATTATTAAAAATGTAGAAATGAAAAAAAGCTTTTTTATTTAAATACGAGGGTATATTTGTCATTTCACAACTTTTATTGAGAAAATTGATAGAAATTTCGGTTTGCGCAATCAAATGTGTAATTAATGGTGAAAAATGTCCAAAAAATGAAATGTATGATCGTTTTCACAATAATAGGAAAATGTAGCGACATTATATACCAATTACCCTTTTAATAATTTATTTGAGATTCGTTTGCATTTTTTTTTTAAAAAAAATTGGGACTATAGTTACTATTAATTCTTTCTTTTTCTTTTTATTTTATTGAAATATAATGAGTATATTCGTCATTTCATAATTTTTAATTAAGAAAATAGATGAAAATGTCTTTTTGTGCAATGAAATGTAGAAATAAGGGTGAAAATATCAAAAAATAAAAGGTAAGAAAGTTTTCCACAATAATAGTAAAATATAGGGACATTATGTGCTAATTACCCAAATACAAATCTTATACTATATTAAAGAAAGATAGCTTCCCGCCTCTGTATTGCAACAGTATTCCCGCCACTTAGGCGCTTGAGGAAATTCAGACAAGTTTTTTTATTAATTTTATTTTTGTTTGTCATCTCATTTTTTTCAAC
>CAIGRH010222797.1:0-13747 GCA_903798295.1 Fraxinus nigra | reverse complement strand
AAAAAGTTTTGAAACCCAATTCATCCCCCTCTTGGTTAGTTATTCTTGGGCTAACAGATTAAAGAGACCCATTGTAGCCAATCTCTCTGAGATCGATATTACTGAGAAATACAGCAGAAATGTGGCAGACAACTATCTTTCGTTTGACGATAAGGAGACAAATCCACATCTTTATCCTGGAATCTTGATGGTTTCAATACCGATAGCAGAAGTCATCATTCCCAAAGTTTTAGTAGATACAGAGAGTTCTCTTAACATACTATATATTAACACACTTGAATGGATGGGTATTCCATTAAATTTCCTACAGTCATACTTAAATGTAGTTTTAGGACTTGATGGAGCCTTTACCCAAACAAGAGGATCAATTAAGCTCTCTGTTGAAATTGGCGAAGTTTCACGCCAAACTAAGTTGAACCTTAAGTTCATGGTGCTCGATTTCGATTCACCTTACGATGCCATCATGGGGCAGCCTTTGTTGTTCAATCTCAGGGCAATTGTTTCCATGTACCACTATATGCTAAAATTTCCTACGTCCCTGGTGTAGGTCAAGTTAGGAGAAATTGGGGCATCGCTGAGAAACGCCAAATGAAGATCTACCTAGCAAGGAAGGATGAATATATTATCCCAAGAATTTAAATGGCATATCTGATAGAATCCGACCTTGGCTCATTATACCCACATATAAGGGTCAATGGGGGAGAACCCATGGAAGATCTGGACATTGTGGTGGTTAGACAAGATGATCAACCGAAGATGCTTAGAATAGACCACGAACTTCGATAATCCATCCGAGGTTAGATAACAGAGTCTCCAATAGAATCTTGATGTTTTTGCCTAGAATCATGTAAATATAGAAGGAATTGACTCCAGAATTACTTATCATAGGCTAGGTATCAACCTATTGGTATGACCTAAGCGGTAGCGACGTCGACCCTTAAACTCGAAAAGGTACGAGGCCTTAAATCACGAAGTGCAAAAGCTGCTTCGCAATAGGTTCATTTGTGAAGCAAAATATCCTAAATGGGTTGCTAACCCAGTTCTTGTGAAGAAAAGTAATGGAGAATGGATGATGTGCATAGATTTCACCTACCTCAACAAAACATGTCATAGAGATAGTTTTCCTTTACCAAGAATAGATCAGATGATCGATCCAACAGCATGACATGTATTGATTAACTTCATCGATGCATACTCAATGTATAACCAAATCCCTATGTATAAGTCGGACCAGGAACATATTGCTTTCATTATTAACCGATGTCTTTATTTTTATAAGGTGATGCCTTTTGACCTCAAGAATGCTGGAGCCATTTATCATCTTTTGGTCAATTCCATGTTTGCCAAACAAATTGGTAAAACTATGGAAGTATATGTTGATGACATGTTAGTTAAAAGTACAGATGCCAGAGATCATCAACAACATCTTGCTGAGATGTTTAGAATCTTGAGAAAGTATGGGATGAAACTAAATCCACACAAATGTGCCTTCAGTGTGAGCTTTGGAAAATTCTTTAGGCTATCTTGTAAATTGTTGGAGAATTGAGGCCAATCCAGAAAAGATACGAGCCATCATTGAAATGCAAGCCACGACAAGGCCTAAGGAGGGTTAAAGTTTGACTGGATGAATAGCTTCCCTCAGCTGCGTTATGTCAAAATCAACTGATCAGTGTAAACCATTCTTCGATATCCTGCGAGGATGGAAGAATTTTGAATGGACCGTTGAATGTCAACTCGCTTTCGAGGATTTAAAACAATAATTGGCATAGCCGCCAGTGTTGTCAAAACCATAGGGTAGGTAAAAGTGCTGATCTTATATCTTGCAATGTTTGAACATACTATCAACGCTTTTTATCTAGAGAAGAAGAGAGAACACAACATCCTATATATTATGTTAATAAGGCCCTCCATGAAGCCAAGCTCCATTATTCTCATTTAGAGAAATTGGCCTATGCCGTTGTTATGGATGCAAGGAAGTTGAGACCATACTTTTTTGAACACTCTATTTAGATTTTAACTAACTATACATTAAGGCAAACCTTACAGAAGCCTGATACTTTGGGACGAATGGTCAAATAGGCAATGGAGCTTGGACAATTCGACATAAGATACAAACATCACACCTCTATAAAAGGTCAAGTGCTTGCTGATTTCTTTACGGAGTTCAGTTTGGAACCACTAGAATTACTCTACCATGACACTCCATGGGAACTTTTTGTAGATGGGTCATCAATCGAAATTTGGTCAGGGACATGAGTAGTCTTGGTAGGTCCAAATTGCCAGTTATTCTATGAATCCTTACCGTTTGACTTCAAGGCTTCCAACAATAAAGCTGAATACGTAGCACTAATAGCTGGGGTGAGGGTGGAAAAAGAGATAAGAATTTCTCATTTGATCATCTACAGTGACTTGCAATTGGTGGTCAATCAGATCAATGAACCCTATCAAACTAAGGAAGAAAGAATGAATATCTATCTTCAAACTGTTAAGCAGGAATTTGAGAATTTCTGAACTGTTGTGGCCAAACAAATTTCTTGAACTTAGAATGATCATGTTGATGCTATAGTTCGGCTACCCACAAATGAAGGAATAAAAGAATTTCATAGCATTCTAGTAGGAAGGATTACTCATCCTGCTATTGAAAGACTATAGGTTGTCTCCAATGACTGATCACAAGCCCACATGGATGGATAAAATTGGTTCCTATCTAAGAATAAGAGTACATCTTGAAGATCCTATTGAAGTAAGAAGACTCCGAATGAGGTCAGCAAGGTACACATTAATTGACAATGTACTATGCAAAAAGGGATATTCGATACTTTTTGTTAAAATAACTGAATGAAGAAGAAACACTTTACGCTTTACATGAAGGAATATGTGGAAATCATTCCAGAGGACAATTGTTGGCTCATAAAATCACACGTCAAGGATATTTTTGGCCTACTATGAAACGTGATGCATTAGAATTTGTTAAGAAATGTAATAAATGTCAACGTTTTACTCTTAACATCAAGCTTCCTCTAGAAGAGCCGAGCTTTGTAGTGGCTCTTTGGCTGTTATCCAAATGAGGGGTTGATTTAACTGGTTACATGCCTTCCTAGATAGGTAGAACGAAGTTTGTAATCGTTGCAGTTGATTACTTTACTAAGTGGGTAGAGGCTAAACTACTTGCTAAGATCACTGAACAAAAGACCACCATTTATATGGAAGTCCATTGTGTGCAGGTTTGCAATACCTCATTCCATTGTAATAGACCATGGAAAGCAATTCAACAAGAACCGTTTCGCAAAATTTTGTGAAGTACTTGGCATATGGAAACATTTCTTCACGCCAAACCATCCTCAAGCTAATGGACAAGTTGAAGCAATCAAGTATACACTAAAGGTAAAACTCAATGCTCTTAAGGGAGAATGGGTTGAGGAACTCCCCAGCGTACTTTGATCTTACCATACTACGCCTAGGAGTAGCACTGAAGAAATCCCTTTCTCCCTGGCTTTTGGGGTGGAAGATTTGATCCCATTGGAGGTAGCAATTCCTTCTATTCGAATAACAATGTATAACGAGGAGGGGAATGAGAAAGCATTACGTGGAGAATTTGACCTAATAGAGGAAATGATGAATGAAGCTGAAATCAGGAATGTTGTATATAAACAACGTAATGCAAAGTACTACAATTAGAATGTCGATAAACAAGTATTTAAGGTCGGTACCCTGATGCTAAGGAAACGTTTCCTTGCCACTAGAGAATCTAGCTCTGGATCTTTAAGACCTAATTGGGAAGTTCTCTACAGAGTAACTAGAATACTATTTAAGGGAGCCTACGAGCTGGAATATATGGATGGCAGACCTCTACTGCACATTTGGAATGCAGAACACGTCAAAAAGTATTATCAGTAGGAAGTGAATGTACTTTGTTCTGTAAATCTATAATAAAAAGCGTGTGTTTTATTAGAAGAAAGAGCAGAAATATTGTTTCTCAACTAAGCTGAGATAAGGTTACATGTGTTGTAACACTTAGACAAATTTCCTCTTAAGGAAATTATCAAAATTTGCTCATTAGGAAGTTGAGCTAATGTTGCATGTGCTGTAACACTTAAACAAATCTCATCTTAAGGAAATTACAAAGCCTTGCTCGTTAGCAAGCTGAGTTAATGTTGCATGTGCTGTAACACTTAGAAGAATTTCCTCTTAAGGAGATTATAAATTCTTGCTCGTTAGCAAGCTGATCTAAGGTTGCATATATTGCAACACTCAAACGAATTTCCTCTTAAGGAGATTATAGAGCTTTTCTCATTAGCAAGCTGAGCTAAGGTTGTATGTACTGCAACACTCAGACGAATTTCCTCTTAAAGAGATTACAAATCCTTGCTTGTTAGCAAGCTGAGCTAAGGTTGCATGTACTGCAACACTTAGACAAATTTCCTCTTAAGGAAATTATAAATCTTTGCTCGTTAGCAAGCTGAGCTAAGATTGCATGTACTGCAACGCTTAGAGAAGTTTGTATTATAAGAATAAGAAACATCTTGTGCAAAATAAAAGATAAACTAACAGTGATTTATAAACAAAATAAGAATTTTACATCATTCATTTAGCAATGTCCTAAAAAAAAANAGAAAGAATCGGAATTGATCGATAGATTTCTCGAAACAAACGAAAAGGAAACGAAAGATGCAGCTTATGTTGCATGCGCTACAACACTTAGACAAATTTCCTCTTAAGGAAATTATAAATCTTTGCTCGTTAGCAAGCTGAGCTAAGATTGCATGTACTGCAACGCTTAGAGAAGTTTGTATTATAAGAATAAGAAACATCTTGTGCAAAATAAAAGATAAACTAACAGTGATTTATAAACAAAATAAGAATTTTACATCATTCATTTAGCAATGTCCTAAAAAAAAAAAAACAAAAACAATAAGTAAATTCTAAGGAAGAGGTGGGTCTTGTGGAGTTTGAATATCATCTTCAAGGTCTTCATCAGTAGGGAAAATGCGAACTCCAGCCCCTCAGAAAATCTTTGGAGCTCTTTCTTTTGTTCCTCCAAAGATTCTACCAAGAAGGTTGTATCAAAGTATGTTCTTACTTTGCCAATGTACTTTACAAGCTATCCAGAGGCCACTACATAGGCATCCTGAGCAATTGCATCAAACTTAGGAGAGGCCTTCCAAATCTCCACTGCCTTAGAGGCTTTAGCTTCAGCCTCTTCAACCCTTTTGGTGGCCTCTTCTGCTCTTTTCATAGCTTCATCAGACCAAGCTCGCTCCTCATCAACTCGTATTTTCTTCTCTTCAACCCTCTTTTTTCTCAGTGGCTGCCCGTTGGGTAGCTTTTTTCCCCTCAAATCCACAGGGCCTCATTGTCATCCATATATTTCAGTTCAGAGGCAGATTTGGCTTCCAACTCGAATCCTATTTTGTTGAGAGGATCTTTGCAATCCTTTTCTTTCTCTGCGAACCTTGCTCGCTTAGCCTCCATATTCTTAAATAAGCCAAAGGCTTAGTTCTTTACCTCGAGCATTTTATCTAGCTCGGCTTTGACTTGAGCAAAGAAAAGAAATGTAAGTAATAAAATGAAAGAAGAAATTTCAACGTATTTGAGCTTGAATGAACTACCTTATCTGCCACATATATCCTATACAAGATAGATATGTGGTTCTATAGCTGAGCTAAGATGATGGCCTTGCCCATACGCATCTCAGTTAAGAATTGTTTTCCTTCTCATTCCAGCTCCTAGAGAGGAGGTTGACATACTCTTTGAGAGGGAACAAAGTTCTACAATATATTTCCTTAAAGAGGATGAAACTCGGAGGAAGTCTAGAAAGATTTCAGGTCGGTGGCCTATTAAATTTTCAATATTTGGCCTTTGCAAGTCTAGGCACCTCTCTTGTTATATTGAAAAGCTGGTCCCCGTTATTGTGGGGACCAAAGGTGGAGCTGAGGTCTACTTCTGGAAAGACATTTCAGGAAAATACCTCTTAGGAGCTGAGGTCTACTTCTGGAGAGACATTTCTGAACGCAGACGCTTTAAAGGATAAACCTCCTACTCAATTTCTTTCTCTTCTGCTTGCTTAACCTCTTGAGGTTGGCTGATAATTTCGACATGACCCACCATCTTCTTGCCTTTAGTAGTAGCAACTGTTACTTTTGTGGCTTTGTATCCTAGTATCTCTTGATCTTGATCTGAAGCAAAGAAAACAACGTATATATGTTAAAGTATGTGTTTGGGGCAAATACTAATTGAGATACTAATTAAAATACTTATTGGAAGAGGTTGGGATGAAGGTAACAGCTCTGGCTGAAGTTGAGGTAAGAGGAAGAGACTGAAACAATCCCGCCTAGAAGAGGTTGGAATCCAATATCACAAACTTACAGGACCTCTGCTTCTTTGTAAGAGCTTTGATAACGTCAGCTCGCTCTTGGATCACCGAGGTCAAAGTCGATTTCTTATAGTCTGTAGAAAAGACAAAATAAGTTAGAAATATGGTTATAAAACAAAGTGCAGAAAAATATAAAAGTTATATTCTCTTACATAAAGGGTGATAGATAGTAAGAACCACATCCTCCATATTCACCTTGGCACGGTAAAATTGTCACCCTTCCAAAAGATAAAAGAATTCCTCGTTCCACTTCTTTATTGAGAAGGATATGTCTAAAACTAATGGCCCACCTGTCCTAGGCCTAACATTGGCGTACCACCAACCATTGTTCTTCCTGTCCTCCTTAAAGGTAAAGAGAGAGTTGAATTGTGCTACGCTTAGTTCGAGATGACCTAACATGCTCCAGAAAATTAAGGTAGCAATTAACGTCCTCTAGCCATTGGGGTACATCTGGGTAGGAGCTATTCCCTAAGAAGAAAGAAATCTACAAACTATTCTAGGAAAAAGAAGTCTAAGCCCGACATTAATAATGGCATAATTTATAACCACGCATCCTACCGGAGGAGTGTTAGCTCGATCAAACGAGGTGGGAATCACTAATTCTACCTAGTTAGGAATGTTGTATTTTGCTCTTCTGTTTGCCAACGTATCCCTCGTTACTACTGACCTATATAAATCTATCCCCATTCCTGTGAACTTTCCTCACCTCCTTCATGAGAACTGACCTCTTCTCTCTCAGTTTTTTGTTTCATATTTCTAGAATGACCTAAATTTTCTGGATAAATTGTGGAGATGGGGACTGGAGTTAATATCTCTTGACAGAACTTGCTAAAGACGTAGATGTGGAAGATATTGTTTCTTCCGGTTGGTTGCCTCAGGAATGGACCCTAGATTCGTTCGAACTCATGCAAATGACCAATGAGGATAAATAATAAAAAGAAAGGTATTTTTTTGTTAAGGAAGTACTTGGGAATGGATGACCTCACTTAGAAAATAAATACAACTCTATAGAAAACTTTTACTTCTTTGAAGGAGAGATCGAGAGTAAAAAGTGTGAAAATGAAAGGTAAAAATACATATAAAGAGATAGGAGATGAAGAGGCGCAGCTCGGACCTTTGGATGGAAAAATATGAGGAAAAATCAATGGTCAGATTCCACCATTCTTAAACAGTGTCATTTTGGATAAAACTTCCCAAGGAAGCCACTGAATGTGCATGACAACTCATTAAAAGCAGAAAATGACACCTGTCCAGTCTATTTATTGCTGTAATTAAAATGAAACATGGAAAAGCGAGCTAACCATGTCTAAGGTCAATCCGTCACCTGAGCAAGGACTGACCCGAGGGGTAATTGTTAAAATTTGACCTACGACCTAATTATATCTGTTTGTTAAATACATTTAGCGTATCCTAATTTGAGATCGGCTTTATAAGGTCAACTCGTAATGCTGTGGTTCAAGGGAACATAATGATTATAGATTCCTTACACACTATTAACACATCCAATCAAATTAATTATTACATTCAGAACTTACGTCAACGTTCACTTATTTCACCAATCATATGATATAGCTTTGTCCACTCACTAGTTTATTAATTGCTAGGGACCTATTTAAACGACGGTTTCATGATAAACTGACGAAGCCGACCTCAGTAACTAATGGAAGTATGCCAGTAATGTACTTTTTCAGTTCGGTACTGACGATTGACAAGACAGAAATGTAGAAGATTCTGGACTTCTTTTCATATAAAAGGGTGTATGACATTTTTAGAAAGGGGGGACACCTTGAGATGTAAAATATCTCATTTGAGAAAATTCTTGTAATTTATAAGTGATTATCAATAAAGACCCTTATTTTCACTTTGTTCGCTTTCAAAGTTGACTTGAATTAATATATACACTTTTTAACGTCAAAATGTTCCATATATATATATATATATATATATATGCGCGCGCGCGCGTGTGTGTGTGTGTGTGTGTGTGTGTGGGGCTATTCTCTACAAGTTAGATAAGTTATTTAATCTCATAATATGTTAGACATATTATAAACACAAAATCATTGCATTATTTCTCCATATTTTAGTGAATTCTCATTTCCTCTGTAAATTATTTTATTGTGATCAATTACTTCATGTTGTGCGGTATCTTCTTTTCTCGTATATTATTACAACAAATTGGTATTGGAGCAATCTGAGATCTTCCTCGTTGTTTTTAATAGTTTCTATGGGAGATAAAAGATTTTTTTGATTAACCAATGTAATCTAAGCTCTCCCTTCTTTAATGGATTCTTGTCTTTCGCATATTGATTTACGAAGATATTAATAAAAGACTATGGTTGTGTAATGTTAATTGTATAATACCTAGTTTGCATGAGAAACTTTTACTTGCAAGATCTTTTTACTTACATAAAGAAAATTAGTTATTTTTGTCCGAAAAGTGATATTGAATTGCTGGAGCTTTCTCAACATAACACTTACTCAGTGTATAGTGCGTAATTTGCACCCATAGTCCTTGCATTTTTTATGTTGATCTTGTTGGAAAATAGTTAATAAAAAGTTGATTTTGATCAGCCTTTGACCAAATATTTAGATAGGTCCCGTTACTCAAATTTGACGAGAAATGGGTCGAACATATTCTACTCATCGTGTACATGAGTTTTGTATATTTTTAAGTCAAAAACTATGTTCGAATGAATGAGAAATTATTGAATGAAGTAAGATTGAAAACAATGATTTTTGAATTAAAATGAAAATTCAAAATGTGAAACAACCACTCGAGTGGTCGCCTCGGGTTTAGCGAGCAGCAAAGTCACTGAAATAGGAGCTCGAGCAGTGAAGTTGACGGTTATCAGGTGGCCAATGAACCTGTGCAAACTTTAGAGAACAAGTTGAATTTTGGGTTGTATTTTTTCATGTGCAACACTTCAATCTCTATAAATCGGACCCCCCTCCATGATGGTTTCATTTACTCAAATTACATGAAACATTGCATACATATAATAGCAAATTCTTGCAAAATTTATGAATCAAAATTGTTTTTTTCATATAGTTTGTTGTTTCTTGTGATTCGAAGCGATGCAATCACAAGAAATTGATTGTTGTATCTTGGGAGACGAAGTTGAAAATCAACTTGAAAAATGAATGAAGAATATTCGTAGTGATCGAGGTGGAGAATATGTTGCACTATTTGAAGAATTTTGTTCAAAATTTAGAATTATTCATCAAACAATGACACCATAATCACCTCAATCAAACGATGTTACTAAATGTAGAAATTGTACACTTAAAGAAACGATGAATGTAATATTAATAAGTTCAGACTTGCCTCAAAACTTGTGGGTAGAAACAATCCTTTCAGCAAATCACATTCTCAAAAAATGACACAAAGGCAAAGTTGAAACATCTTACAAGTTATGGAAAGATATAAACATTCCTACAAATACTTAAAAGTGTAGGGATACTTAGCCAAAGTACAAATGCCTAAACCTCAAAAGGTTAAGATTGTGCCTAAAACTATTGACTGCATCTTTATTGGATATGTAAATAATAGTAGCTCGTATCGATTTCTGATTCATAAATTAGAAATATTTAATGCACATAAAGGTACTATAGTTGAATAAATGAACAACACATTCTTGAAGACATCTTTCCCTATAAAGGAAGAGAAGTAAGTTCACAAAAATGAACTTATGATACAGTAAATGGAAACCATCAAGAAGATGAAGAATAAAGGCACAATAAGATGACAAAAATATCTAAGATTTATTCCTCACATTTTCTAACATATTTGCTAGAAAATGATTCTAGGACATTTATTGAGACAATGTATACTCATAATGCTCTTTATTGGAAAGAAGCTGTAACAATGAAATTGAATCCATTTTACAAAATCGTACTTGAAAATTGGTTGATCTTCCATCGGAAAATAAAGCTTTAGGCTGCAAACGGATATTAAAAAATAAGTTAATATCTGATGGATCAATTGACAAATATAAGGCTAGATTAGTAGTCAAATGATATAAACAAAAAGAAGGTCTTGACTTATTCGATATATATTTACCTATTATAAGGATCACATGTATTGAAGTATTGATTACAATAGCAGGATGACATAATTTTAAAATACATCAGATGGATGTAAAGACCTTTCTAAATGGTGAATTGGAAGAAAAATATACATGGAACAACTTAAAGGGTTTGTGGCTCCCGAAAATGAGAAAAAGGTGTACAAGCTAGTTAAATAATTGTATGAATTAAAACAAACACTTAAGCAACGACACCAGAAATTTGACAAAACTACGTTGTTAAATGATTTCAAAATTGACGAATATGATAAATATGTCCACATAAAAAGTACATCAAATGAATATGTGATTGTATATCTATATGTTGACGATATGCTATTATGGGTAATAACTCGAAAGTTATTATCGGAACCAAGAAAATATGACAAAATATTTTGATATGAAAGATATGGGTATTGTTGATGCCATATTAGGGGCTAAGATTCTAACTTTTACACATTATCACACTAATGTTCTCATTTTTTCAATTGTATTCTTATCCTTAGTCTTTCGATATTTATCACATCATGCCCTTGATGAAGGTTTTCATTCAAAAATTCCATTAAGATGGTGAAAATAGACTTTTTTTTATCCCTTTTCAGCTGGATTTAGGAACTCATGGTATGCCCGAGGTCCATCCTCATGTACAGACCACCAAAATCTCGTTCTATGCTTTAGCCCAAAAAGGAACTGCCATAAGTACGGCATCATCGAAAATCTCAACATCCATGAACTGCTCATTGAATTTGCTGAGGTAACTTTTAAGCGATTCGGTCTTTCCTTGTGTAATGCTCACCAAGCATTCTTTAGGCATAGTTCTTGCTATAAACCCATGAACTGGGCCAAAAATGCTGTGGCAAGGTCATTCCAATTTCTTATGGATATTTGATGTAGCCTTCTAAACCATGTTTGGGCTTTATCTCCCAAGGTTGATGGAAAAGCACGACACATTATAACATCTTCCGCTCCTTGCGATTCCATCAAGGACGTGTACTTGTCTAAATGGCTAAGAGGATCTCATTCTCCTTTGTACCCGGTAAGTTGTGACATCTTTAACTTTTCAGGCAAAGGTTCAGCAAGGATATTTTTAGTGAAGGGAGAGTGGCGTTTGGTGAGATATTCCTCCACGTTTCCTTTGTCTTTGGCTTACAGATCAACAATGCATTTTTTCAAGGTACTCATTTTAGGTTCCTGTTGTTCCAATGATCGTTTGACATGGGGCTTAATATGTTTACTCCGAGGTGTTAGGGAGTGCTGAGAGCCTAGTCTATCAAACACGTGCTAGCTTTCCTAGCATTTGGCTTTGTTGTTATGGGAGAGCTCTTGATCTCTTCAATTTGGCTTTTGGAGGATTCTTCTCCTAAGAATTGGAGAGTCCTTCTGGTGGGAGGTCGTCTGGTTCTCTCCCTATGTAGGGATTCTACCTCAGTGTTTGGTGGTGGAATGTGAGTTTTGGTTTCGTTCCAACCTGTTAACTACATTTGTCAACTTTTCAATGGCTTCTCTCATCATGGTCATTTGAGGGTCAGCAGCTTCGTTTTGATCTCGTCCTCTTCAAATATTTTGTGGATTGTTGGTTTGTTCAGGACGGTGTGGGATTGATCTGGATGCTGAAAAATCATCAATGATGGTATTTCTTCGTGAATTTTATGGAGATATAATGCTACTTTTACAAGTTAGGGCTCTCCTTCTAGCGCCAAACTATTGACGTTGAAAATTGTATGAACAAGATTCAAGCCAACTTAAAATGTAAATAAGAATTTCTTTGATAATGATTTGCAAATTACAATTGTAACTACAAGTGTTTGCTCTTTTTTCTCAAGGAGATATTTGAAATATGAAGTGTTTAGAACTTTTTTTCCTTTTTCTTTTCAAGACTTTCATCCTCCATTTTATAGGGATGTGTGGGGATGTGTTAGCATGCATTATTCATTTTCTTGTCTTATTAGCTACAGTACCAAGCTGAGAAAGTACATCATTGACATGTTTGGATTGGTTACTGAACTCGACTCTTTCAGGTTATTATAAGTTAACCTTATATGTGGTCCCCAATAATTAATAAACTGATTAGGAAATGTAGCTAATGCATTTGATTGGCGGAATCGATGGGCATTCATGAAAGACCTTCCAAATATCACACGTTGATTGACTATTTGTACAATGTGTAAGGAATTTTCAATCATTATGTCCCCTCGAACTTCACCAATAACTAATCCGAGCTGATCTTAGAATATTCGAGATTAAATTAGCATGGGATTAAGGCATACAACAAACTGTCGGATGTCAACATATGTGGTTGTATGATCTCAAGAAAAAAAAATGGAATCAATGTATGAAGCGGCTCTTGGATTTTCAAAGAATAATATGAATGTGTTTGAGAATAAGCACAATGAACAATCACACATCAATTCGTGCATATGCTTGTGTATTTATAAGAGAGGGTAATTAGGTTGAATGAGTCGGAAAAAAATACTTCAAAACAACAAATTAAGGTTTTTCGGATTGGCCTATCGCTCGAGCGAGAAGCTAGTAACAGGTGAGCGAGGCACTGTTGTTCGAGTGAGAGCTTGACGACAGGCGGGTGATAAGCAATATGCTTTTGTCGCTCGAGCGCCAACTGGCAAGAAGCTAGCGAAAATACAACGCCGTGTTTCTCCTCTTTTCATGCTCAAACCTAGACCTCATAACATAATTTGTACAATTTGCATTCTAGGTTCTTGACTTTTACAACACGTTACAAATTAGTCATTTTGTCCACAAAATCGCCAACATTAGAAACCTAACAAATAGTATTGGATCTCACGAAATATGTGAATGGTAATGAGTAATAATTATAAATGTGTGATTGAAATTAATTTTTAACTTTGACTTAAATGATAACTAATTTATAAAATGTAATGAAATGAAAGCCGAAAATATTCTACCTAAATTCTTAGAAATGTATTCTCAAGTTTTAGTGTATTGAACATACCAATAACAACATCATTAGCAATATAATAATATATTACTTGTGCACTTGAAAATAAAAAATTATTATGCGTGCACTCTTTTCGTTAGACACTAAGAACATGCATATTAGATATGTACTACCAGTACTATATAAGTACCAGACTAATACGTGCATTTTAGTATGCCAACTCTACAAGATTTATACTATTTTACTAGGGTCACATGGGCCTTATAATCCCTGTTAGCCCAAAAATAACTAACCAAGAGAGGGGTGAATTTTGTTTTGAAACTTTTTCGACAATTAGTCTCAAAACAATACAATACACAAGATATAAATACTAAGTGTAATACAACAAGTAAA
>CAIGRH010222785.1:0-13649 GCA_903798295.1 Fraxinus nigra | reverse complement strand
AATTTTTATAAAAAAACGAAGTCAAATGGACACCAAACTTTCAACATTTTCTAGATAGAAAATTATACCAATCAAACACAATTAATTACAATTCCCAGTAAAACATTTTATTTCCACCCATTTTCCATATTTGCAATCAAACGGACCCTAAATTTTTTATTGGAAATTCACTCTATCATTTATCTTTTTATGTGTGGAGGGTGTGGAGGGAAAGAAGAAGTTCATTTCAATTATAAGAACAACAAACCTTACTTCATGACTCAAACTCGAAACTCTGTTTGTCACTTCAAAATGCTCTTATATAAGTATTTTTTTTTATTTTTAAATACACATTCTCATAAAATTACTATATATATATATATATATTATTTTTTTATAAAAAAAAGGGGGGGCTCAAACAAGGATTAAATAGTAAAATATGTTTTATGTTTGGATTCTTGACATTCTTAAATCGACGCCGTACTTTTAGTGCCCCTTTGTGGATTGCAAAGTATATCTGTCTTATACGCTATTGCCTTTCACTTTTTTTTTAGGGGGCCCTTCAAAACTTTTCACCATTCAATTCAATATTCAAAAGTTTAATGCTTTTTCTTCCCACTTGGAATAATTAATTTGACCATTTTAATTGGCTAATCTCTTTCAAACTTGTATTTTCTTAAAACAAATTGCACCTACGAATTTAACGTTGTCTACTTTTTCATGCAATTAAAATGAATGACAATTTATCCCATAACGTTATTTACTGAATTTTAACCACATATTTCATTGATTAAAATTTTGATTTTAATCCCTATCAAACAAGAGATATGCGTGTTTCGTGAACATTACTATCTAAATAGACATTTTTCGTTCGTTGAATCTCCTTATCTAAAAATTCATTTTTCTCTAAACTCATTTTCAACCACATATATCTCCAAATAAAATAAGTACACGATTGTCATATTTGAGAAAGACTGGGACCCATTGAGGAACTTACCCTAAATTTTTACCACACCTTTTTGGAGGATTTTGGGAGTAAATAGTTCGGAGAATAATTCTTGTCTGACAGGCCCGGTTCCCCATACATTTGACAGAGGCTTCAATTGTGGACCGCTCCTTCCTTTTGTGCTATGCGAGATTCACGGGTTCACACTCAACTCAACGTTCGGTGATAAACCCTCAATAATTTACAAAAATAATTCGATTTTAAAATTATTCATCTAATGTTTAGTATATATTAAAATTAGATTTTTAATAGATTGCGATAAAAGTTTTTAAAATATGTAGATGAAAAATTGTGGGACCCATGAAAAATATGATTGTTTGATTTTGACTTGAATTAAAATCAAATTTTAATTCGAGCCAAACAGAAGCTAAGAGTCCAAATATGCAAGATACATTGTTGACGTTTAAAAAAAAAAATACACGTAAAGAACTTTCGAAGTTCCAAAATTAACATAGTATGAGAACCAAATTGTTCCAAACAGTCGATTTTGTACATTAAACTAACCGTTTTGGTACATGAACATCTTTGTTGACGTAATGGACAAACAATCTGATCATTTATTTGAATAACACTTATTCAAATCAATAACAAAAAATTGTATTCATTATGAAATGGAGAAATGAATGTCAAAAGTAACTTTATTCAACAACTAAAGAAAATTATAAAGCACACTTCCAACATTCGATATATTTAAAAATACAAATAATTTATATGGAGAAATACATAATCTTACCAAATGAAGGAAACAGTTACTGCTGATATTCTAACAAATAATTGTCCATAGCAATGATTGTAGATTTGAATTTGAATTATAATAATTTGGCTGGTTAATTTCAACGTCGTTACTCTAACACTCTCTATTACGCAATTCTTTACACTATTTCACGTTGTAACATTTTGAACTCATTCATCAAGTTACTGCACAAACTTCCTCCACACATGAAGAATGTCAAATCAAATTGTCATGATTAATGTAACGACATTATTCAATTAATTTAGATTTCTAATCATAACATCATATGTTATTTATTACTAAGAAATGGTGGTCGATGTACCAAAATATATAATTCGCCCTTATCCTTGATCAAATTTGATGATGCTAATATTTTAGACTTTACATTGAACTTTACAAAATACATACATCAAATCATCGAATAGTATGTATCAATATACCAAATTATCGAATAGTTAGTTTATAGGATTATGATTATCTATTATACTTTCTTTTTTTTTTTACTAAAAATAGTTAATTTTTTTTTAAAAAAGAGTGACGAATAAGTAAATTATAGATCATATGAAATATGTGATTAAAATTAATTTTTTATTTTGAAATTAATTTTTTAATGCTTTTGTGAAAGTAATTTTTTTTTTAAAATATGTAAATAAAAGGTAAAAAAAATTATGAAAGTAGAAAATAATATTTTTGAATAATGTGATGTTATAAATGGGTGTAGGAAATTTAGTAATGATAACGAAACCTTTAATCTGAAAAAGTTAAAGCAAATATACAGGAAAAAGGACATCCATAATGTAACACTTTATAGATTTGTGATCATAACGTTTGACTTGTATGCATACATTTATTTTTTATTTCTTTTGAAAAATACTCAGCGGTGAAAATTAAAATTAAATTTTAAATAAATTTTAATAAAAACTATTAAAAAATATGATTGAAAAATTGTGAATTTCATAAAATATGTGGTTAAAATTATTTATTTATTTTGATTTAGATTAAAATTTGAATTTCAATCTGTATAAAACTGGGCTAAAAAATAAACCTTTGTTGCATGCACGTAATAATAATAATAATAATTGTCCACTTCTTTTTTATACTGTCATAAAAGAAAAAAAAAAAAGAAGAAGAGATAAATGGCTTCATTTTGGCCAACGAGAACATGTGAAAAATCATAGCTTGGCAAAGTTAATCAACCACATGATTTATGTGTGGGGAAATATATTAAACTTCCCTCTTATAGTACATTACAAAGCATAGTTCATGTGGAATCTCATTATAAATATTGATATTATCCACCAACAACATAACATCAATCATTTGTCATTCCAATCCAATTCTAAGAGAAACGATGTGCTATTGTATAATCCCCCCTTCTTAAGTTGGATTCAATTTAGGAGTCCAATGGAGAAGAATTAACTAATTTTATAAACAGTCAAAGAAGGTCGAATGGAATCTAACCTGACAAGTAGGCAATGGTATAAATAAATCTCGATATCTACTATATACTATGCTGCATAAAGCGTCTTTCTTATCGACGATCAGTCGATGAAGTCATTCCGGATCTCTAACTCGTCTCATTTTTGGCTTTGGGCCTCTGACATTGGGTGAGATGTGTTTGGGCTTCATCCCTTCTCTTAATCTACTTCGATTACAACTCGATAGTAAGTATTGCATGTCAAATGCGGGAAGAGATTTCATCTAAGCATGTGCTATATTAGAAAATAAGAATGCTTTTGAGATTAAAAGTCCAACCTTTTAAGGGTATTTTGGACCTTCAATAGACGATATATGAGACAACTATCCAAAATTCACAAGAGTCGATGTCTACTGTCCCATCGCATGGTACTAATATAATACCAAGCAAAGAAAAGCATGACATAAAACATGCACACAAAAACAATTGTAACTATTCATAGAAATAACATACACCGAAAGTCACAAAACAAGAAACTATTTGAAGTACCTTCTTCTTCGCCAGCATAAACTACGAACTAAAGAGCAGAAGGCTTCTACGAGCAATATAATCCCTAAACCTTTCCATTTCGAGCTTAAATTCGCACTGGTTGGAAGCTATTTGATTCTGCATAGCTTGAATATTGTCCAAAATGTTCATAATTTCTTCACAGGAATGACAGCAACTCTACAAATCAAATATAGAAAAAAAATAATGACAGGTTAGCAAAAAAAATATAATAGTCCTATTTATTTCTTCAATATTATGTTTATAATCAGCAGAAATTAGCGAGATTGAAGACCTCAAAAGGACCCCCATTCACAAATCAAATCCAAAAAAAAACCAATAAAGCAGCAAGATCACAAAGACAGCAATTAAAGTATGAAAACGTTCAACTAAAACCCCCCAAAAATTGAAAGGGGAAAAAAAAATTTTAAAAATATCGATGTTCAGTGTAACTTCGATTTACCGCCGCCGCTGTTCGAGATCATGATCTACATAGTTTCGCCTCCTCTTCATCTTCTTCGAATCCGGAACCTTAGTACGGGTCAAACCCATTGCCTTGACATTCGATTTGTGGACAGAACAAAAATGGTGGTCACAAATTTTGCAGATTCTCAAAATTCCCAATGAGCAATTTTGGAGGGTTAGGGAGAGATTTCAAAATTTAAATGACCGTAACGGAAGTGTAAATTCTAAACATCTTAAGAAAATGGGTATATATTTTAATGTCGTCCCATCTCATTGCTCCATGTATTCCCGGCTCCTCTTTAAACTATATTCAGTAACAATTAACAATTTAATATCGCTAAAAAAATATAACAATTTAGTACAAGATTCGGGAATGAATTCAACACCATATGACTGACCGAGCAATTTCAGCTTCAATTAGGTGAGTTTGTCCCCGTCATTGTAGTAGGTATATCGTCTGGGGTATAAGGGGCATGATGACGTAGTGTCATCCTCACCTTCTTCCGACTTAACACAAATAGAGACGAAATCACCATACTTTATTAGTATAAGTTTGAGGGAAAAAAAAAAAACGAGTGTGATTTGTAAATTTGGAGATAATATGTTGATAAAGGGATTAACTGCCTATTATATTGTTTGTTTGCCCTTGGTGGATAATTGTTTCTATTAGATTCACGAAACTCGTTTGACATGTTGAATTGGATAGGATTAAGTATAAGAAACATAAATTTTTTCTTATAATTAGACACTCAGTATTATCATGTACCAAAAAACGTCCATTGATAAACCAAGTTAACTATCCAACATGATGTGGGATTGGATTTTACTATTCAGAGACTTTTCATATGAACAATTTTATATTGCTCGAACAAGAACTTCTCGAAAAGGGTAAAAAAATGTAATAACAGTAATGACAAGAACTTCATATGCAAGGGAAGTCTTGAACTTCCCATCACTCTTGGTAAAGATAACGTAGTACAATTACAAGGTGCGGTTTATGTCAAATCTCTTTATAAACATCTATACTATCTACTAACAATGTAATATCAAGTTATCAACCACTCTATCAAATCCGATTGTAAGAGAAAACCGTTTGCTATTCGCATCCGAGAAAAAATTGCGAGTAATTCCCCCTTCATAAAATAGATTCAACTTCATCTGTGATAGTAAGAACAGTCCTGAATCTGCACCAATTTGAAAAGGCATCGAACTTTGATCCAGTGATCCATTTTTTCAGCAGGATTGTGTTTCTCGTTAAAATGTTGCTTCCAAAGTCTTCCTATATCTCCAAAACATGACATCATTTGGATGCTATAAAGACTAGGATCATCAGTATGTTTACTCATTCCTTCTCAGCAATTACTATAAACACATCACTAAGTGACCAGGCCCGTCTCTCATTTTTGGCAGGCGGATTAATCACAGCTTTCTCCGTGTCAGCTAAACGGTACCCAATCACAATCTCCCGTCTTTGTCGTGCACGTAGGAGTACTTCGTAAAAACTCAATTCCTCACCATCTTCAAGGTAAAAATCTGCTCCTCTTATGTGCATCTCATTGCCCTGCGTAAATTATGAGATTTCTTTTCAGTATTGATGATAGGAGATCTGAATCGCATATCAAAACACTAATGCAAGAGGATGCAGTGAGTTTGACTACCAAACTGGCCGAGTGTTAAGTTGGAGTAGTTAGTAAACTCAGCCAACCAAGGCTGAAAAGTCTGACAATGCTTGACTTTATTATCAGCTTTACTCAATTCAAACCATTAATAGCTATCTAATTTAAACTCGACTCGAGGCAATCTGCAAACTGAAGAAAATTATTGTTTTAAACGCTGTACGTGATCCCAGTTCTTTGACATGAATCAATCGGGTTAAAAGGATAGAACTAATAGCTAGATATTTGTGCATGTGCATTATATCAACTTCCGTTTTCTTTTTAGATGAAGAGATCAAACCCTGTCAGTTATACGATCTTTACCTGTCACAGTTAAATAGCATTCAATATGATAAATTAAAATATGAACACTCTTCTACAAATTATTTGTAGAACTTATAGATTTAGATTGGAGCTGTACAAGTCCTTGTTCAGTAAATAAAACTATGACATGACAAATAATTTATATAATTATACCTCTTCAGCGAAAAGCTCTTCCAACAGGTCATTTATTTGGCGATCCTCTGCAACCATGGCCAACGCCATGCTAACAAGTTCATTTGATAAAACATAATCACTGATTTTTGACATGGATAGTAGGTTTTTGGTCCTTGGATCAAGAATTTCACTGATTATAACAGACTTGTCCGAGGCCTGCTGCATTTCCCCGATCCATGAGCCTTGTGAGAAGCTACCCCTGTGAACTTGGGTAACCATTGATTCTCTGTATGGAAGGCGTTTTGCCTGCAAATGCAAAATAAAGCTTCCGTGAATTTTGGGTCTTGGCTCTATATGTTGCACACTTATAAGTGGATCAAGAAGTCACCAAATAGATTGCACCAGCATGTTTTCTTTTCGAACTTTTGTCAGACAAGGAAAGGTTTTGTGATTGAAGTTACTTCAGAAAAGGTCTTAAGGTGGTCTGTACACAGAGGTAACTTCAAATAACTGGTGGTTACTATACAATAAAATGATTGACTAAATTATTGTGACTATCAAATAACCTGATGACAGAAGGTAAAACATGGAAACTAAGTAGGACGCAAGCAAACAATAACAAGAACATGTAACACTATTAGCTAAACTACACAGTACAAAAATCTTATCGTCATTTCACTTCCAAGACAATGTCTACATGTGTGCATTTGAAGCAAGGACCCTGGAGATACCATGAATTTTATGATCAAATAGGAAGGAATTATCAAGACCTACATAGAAACTAGAAGCTTAAAGAAAAAACTGAGCAACTGAACTCATAAATTTCAAATGTATTTCCATTGAGCAACTTCTTCTTTAGAGATCCAAATACTCCTAAACTGAAGACCACTAAACTGCCTTTCACATGAATGGCAGTATCCACTGAAAATCACCATCCTATAGAAGTACCTGAATGTCACGAATCAGAAGTAATGTGGTAAGAGATCTGGAATCAGCCTGAATCGCTGAATCTTCTACTGATTCGTCAGCCAAAATTAATATCTGTATACCAGAGACAATATCACTGTAAGGAAACTTAATGAAGGAAGAAAGATATTTCCATGCTGCAAACATCCATCTAATTATATCCAAACTAGCTTAATGATAAAGAAAGCATCTCTAAAAGA
The DNA here is from genome assembly GCA_903798295.1 of Fraxinus nigra. Lineage (NCBI taxonomy): Eukaryota > Viridiplantae > Streptophyta > Magnoliopsida > Lamiales > Oleaceae > Fraxinus > Fraxinus nigra. The sequence goes on along the minus strand of CAIGRH010222785.1, from coordinate 6,244 downwards.
TGGTCATTAGACTAGAAATTATCAGCTATAGATGGTGTTATCTCAAATTTGGTTTGAGGGTATCAATCCTTCTCAGTTTCATTGTACAGGTGTTTCTTTTCTTCATTTTTTGACTCGATAATACCTACAGAAGATGCTTGTGTTAGTAGTTCAAATTAATGTGACTTACTGAATCAAAAGATTCTAAAGGAAGACTTTCCAGATGACGCCGTATTACTGCATTTCCTTCACGATTGACCAGCGATATATTCATCAGCCGTCTCGTGTCAAGGCCACCATCAATAAGCTTTTTATCTCTCTCCTTCTCAGGTACTTCATTAAACATCCACAACTCCGAACCATGTGCTAAAAAGGCATCTAGCACCTGCAACAGCAAACCAAACACAGAGAAATGCAAAACGTTGTTTCTAAAATGCAACCAAGACAAGGGTAACAAAAGAAGTAATCATATCGTAAAGCTTGATAGCAAGGCTGCAGGCTGAATCATAGTGCTGCAGAGGATAAAAGGAAATCATATAGGCATTCCACCAGAATCAATGAACAAAACCTCTGCAGTCATAAGTTCTGAAAGCAGCCAATAGACTTTCTTGCAGCATTACCATTATCATATCTTCCATATCTCTACGCCAACCACAAAGAAGTATCTTCTCTGTAGACTTTGGAACAGTGACTTCCTTGGGCAGATTTCCTCTCCAAACCTGCAGCATTCAGGTGAAGAAGAAAAGTAATTAGGAGCTTTGATTGATTGAGCTTACCACAATCATATCATCGACGTCCCGTCTCCATCCACAAAGTAGAATCTTCTGTGGCTTTCTTGCTGGTCGGGCGATGAGTATGTGTTTTGCTTCTTTGACCTGAATAACCAAATTAATTATGTGTCTGTAAGTTTTATTCATGGTATGCCCCACTCACTTGAATTCCAAGGTCGAGATCATCTCAAGACCATCTCATTCAAGAGTGGCCAACCCACCATCTGATTTGTGATTTTTGTTTTCTCCTGTTTAGCAAAGCTTTCTCCGATGATATATTATAAGAAATCGTAAAACAGAGTCACTCATAACTAAAAAAAAAATGAAACTGTAACAAGAACAGAAAAATGAAGATTTCAGTAGAAATTAGAAAAATACATGGTATAAGTTACACTAGAACTACAAGCACCGAGACAGATTCTAAGTATGCGCATATAATGCCGCCACCGGTTCAAAGAGGATGATCTGACTTGATATTAATAAAATGATGCAGTCTATCATCTGAAGATCTGTAAATATCATCACCGAAGACAATGAAATTAGATGATGGACACCAAGTGACCCTAATTGATTTTGTAATAGAATGAGTATTACACATTACTTAACTATGCAGTACTACTCAGGTACTTATAACATTCTTTACTGCAATTCCATTTCAATTACCAACATGATTAAGTGGATCATTTTTATGTTAGTGTATAATGATTGCTAAGACAAAGAAAAGCCTGAAATATGTTTGACAATGTATATTAACTGCTTCCTTTCCTCAGGCCACCAACATTTTGTCTTCAAACGTAACACACCTTCTAATTTCCAATATTATTTAGTTCACTTAGATATAACAACGAAGTTGACATTAGATTGGAAATGAATTTACAGGAAACTAGTTAAAAGAGAAACTCGAGGACTACAGAAAATCGTGATCTTAGAAAGACTGACAGCTCCATCAACTTTGCAGTGAGAATATGCAACAGGGTTGGAGATAATCAACCCAAAGGGTAAGAAAGTTCAGAGAAGTATAATGAGTTTTCAGCAGGTTTTGTAAATGTTATTAAAACATTTTTGTTCAAGTTTTTTCCCAAAGTGCGTCAGCATCTTAACGAGTGGTGGGGATATCACCTCCTTCGTGCAATATCATTAAAATTTTATGTCCCAGACAAAAAGAAAAATTCATCCCACATGCACCTGCATGTAGGTTGACTTGGAATGGATAAAATGTCAGAGGGTGACTATATCTAATATAAGACTGCTGTGAGCATTCCTTGATGTAGAAAATATTAGATATATTACACTATTAAAGAAGAAGAGAAAATCACCATTGGCAGGGCTGATGGAGCATAGGTGTCGTCATCCTCTGCAATAACAAGAACCTCATCTCCTTCATGAAGAATATACGAGTCATCAGGATTCAGTATAATTTTTCCACCATGTGATGCTACCTTCACTCCACAGGGAATAGCTTCAGGGAAGCTGATCAAAACATCCTCAAATGGCATGCCATCCAACTGGGGCCATCTTTTGATATAGAACTCACAATTTTCAAATCCAAGGATGTCCTCCCATATCTGTGACCGACAAGAGAGTAAGAATGATACAAAGGCACAAAGGGAAGTAAAATCCTGTGGTTAGCAACTATGCACTTAACAAAAATACAGATTAATATGAAATATCAGCATCTTACTGATCTACGACTAAAATAATTACATATCATGCATTTTAATGATACCATCAACAGAAAATTAATATGACAACAGCTGACCTGGGCAAGTCCAGGCTGCCGAGCACACTGAATCATGAGTCTACCAATTACATCATGTGCTACAACAGTTTCAACAAGATCCCCACCAACAAGCTTAACTAGGACCTCATTATCAAGATCGCTCATTTCAACCACTATGTGTCCCTGCAGACCTTCTTTAACTCCGGTCAGGCTTAATACTGTCCTCAATGCACGGGCATCACTCTGCATCCATCAGCAAGTTTATTAGATATCATTTGTTCTAAATTGTCCAAATTTAGATGGATGCATTCCTCTGTTGACTAACCTGATCAGCATTCCCATCGTCAGCAAGGACAACTATAGCTCGAGCCTTTGAGACAGATACCTGACAAACATCTTCCAGTTAGATGCCCAACTAGAGTAATGGTACATCTAGTCTGACGATTAAGCGAGGCACAGAAAGGAGTGTTTGTCCACGAAGAGAAAGCATCTCTTGTTGTAAAAACTACTGAGCAAAAAAAGAATATGGAAAATTAACATAACTAAAATTACAAGTTCACCTTTTTCAGGTCCGCTAAAATCAGGGGGCTTCCACTTCTGCATATGACAGATGTTCCCCTAAAATCAAACTCCATTTTAGCAATGTCAAGTTCCATCTCTTCTTTGTCTCGTTCAGCCATGATGACAACTATTCCTCCGCCCAAGCTCTCATTAGCTATGGCAAGTTGATTGAGAAGTGATCCCTGAAGATAGACTATTACTGTCAGTTAATAAAGTCATCATTTTCTCACAAAACCTGAAAGAAAATTAAAAAAGATGCTAATGCATTGAAATTGATCAAGGACCTACCAATTTGTCACTCCATCCAAGGATTAGAGTATGGTTTTGCTCGACAACTTCACTTCTTCCCTTCCTTAGCGAGTCAAACTTCTCAGAAATCGCATCAGAAACAAGTCCAAGCATCATTGCAAATATAAGCATCCCCCCAAAACTAATGGAAACCGAAACTAGCCTGGGGTCAATGCCTTCAGTATCTGCATGATTCCCTGGGGAGGCTACATATGTCCAAGATAACCAAAGGCAATCAGCTAAACCATCATCTGTCACACCATAAAGCGCTAACCCACCAAGACCAATCACTAGTAGAGTAGCGACCAACAAGGCCAGTGGCTTAGCATATGGATTGACTGATAAAAATACGTCAACCTGGTAAGCTAACTGCTTCTTTAAAGATACTTCCTCTGCATTATTGTCAAATGATCTTCTTGAATTTGAGACATAGTCAACATACTTGAAGAAAAGGAAAGGGAGGGACAACAATGTGATAGAGATGGCTAAAGCTGCAATTTTCAAGTTTTTGTTAGGGATAGCATCATATGATGAATCACTAGTATCAACAGAATCCAACAAATCACAAAGTTTTAGCCTAGGACTGAGCTTGGAAATCTTATCCTGCAAACACAAAAAATAGGTAATGAGAAAACTTGGAGGAATAACATCTGGCAATGTTCTTTTACCACTCGCTGTAGGATTGTAATCAATTCATCTAATGTACTAATCATTTTGGGAACTATAGGCCACAGCAAATTGTGTATGAAAAACAACTTTAACCAAGCCATACAAATTCCATAAAATAATTTGGTTAAAAAATATCCAAAAAATGTTCCAAGTACATACATATAAGCAATTGCAGAAGTTAAAAAACAACTTGTGTCACATGAATTCCTAAAACCTCTAACGTGTCCCCAGCTAACCACATGTTTTACAACTGACAGGTCCAGAGTTACAACTGCCAAATCCCTGAAAATTGATGCTCTTCAGAGCAAAACCTCATCATAACTAAACTCAAAGCTTTTATTCAAAATAGAATAGTATCGAAAGTAAATAATTTGTAAAAACGATGACAAAAAAATCAATGAACAAACAAAAATTCTTCTAGATTGGAAAATGTAACTTTTTTTCAAAAATAAGTATTCCATTCAAAATAAATCATGTAATTACCTCTAACTGATTAATCTCATTGTGCAAACAAAAGTTACTGTGCACCAAGGACGAAAACACTGTTATCAACATCTGCATTCAAATAGACTCCACTGTTTAAAAAATTCAGCTATTAATAGTTGATAAATTTATTCAATTATGTCTAGGGGAGAAAGAAGAAGTCAACTAACTGCAACAGTAAAGGCCAATTGCCACCGAACTCTAAGCCGGCCATTTGCAAAACCTGTAAAAGTCTTCAAAAACGACTTCGTTTTATCAACCTGAACCTCACATTTCCCCAGCGATTGCGAAGCAACGTCATCTGCCTTGTCAACACTAGCGTCGTCAGGTGGTAACGGTGACTCGTCATCCCGCCGATCATAGCCAAACTCAAAACGCCGTCGTCTTAAACCGGAGTACTTGGAAAATGAACCAGAAGAATTAGAATCATGGCTTTGAACTTGGGTGTTGAATTGAGGATGTGTAGTTCTGGGAGCACGTGTATAAGTGGAGAATCTTCTTCTTCTGGAGGGATACGAGGAATGGGTGAAAGAGGGTGAAGGAAAAATCCAGTCTCTAGTGGAGGTGGAGGCGGAGGCGGCGGCGGTAGGGGAGGAATCGGCGTTAAAGGACATGGTTGGAATTAACAGAGTCAGACTAGGCGGAACTCAATTAATTAGGCTGTGTAATCATCACCTCTTAATCTAATAAAAATGATTAAATAATATATTATTATCATTTGACATTTTCAACTATCATCAGCTCCAATTGCACCTCATGAGTTCTTGGATCTTTCCACCGAATTTTATCCATTCCGATTCCTTTGAGACTTGAGGACTATGTTTCTAATTTATTTTATTTCATTTTTAAGATCAAATCAAGATCTTACTTTGCAACATTTTCTTCGAATTGAACCAAATTATAAATCAGTTTGAGCTGCGTTAAACAAGATAAGTCGAAATATTTGCATTGCCAAGTTCCTTGTAGAATTTGAACATGATGGTAAATTTCAAACATAGACCCCACAAGAAATGGAATCATTCAATATTTAAGAGAATAATTTTCCCCTTGCTGCAACAGTTGATCACTTCTATTCACCCCAATGAACCACCACCAATTTTAGTCCTCACCCACTCTAACCTCGACCACTGGTGAGCATTGCACTACAACAACCACGACCACTTGCAAATTTGCCATCTTCATTTGAAGGTGCAAATGTTTATTCATACAAATATGACCGACAATCATGAATCAAGACTGAGAATTCATAGAAAGGAGTTTAGAGACACCAAGGAATCATGCAAAAGACTAATATTTCATTGCATGCTTTAACTATTTCACGTTTCTACAACTAATTAGAGAAAAATATCGGTCATTTCACGCTCGGCAGAGAATGGTAACATTTCACAAAAAGAGACGGATGTATATTTCAAACCTCATCTTATCCACTGTTTCATCTTTTCTAACAAGTAAATTAACTCTAAAATGACAGTGAAGCCACAAGTTAATGCATGATTCATACTTTGTGGCTACTAAGTTGGTTTCGCCCCAGATGAGAAACCCTTGATGAAGGAATTAGAGGTGCTTCTTCGTCCACGTGTAAATCCAGAGGGAAAGCATTCTTGCCTCCACCACTGTTGTTCATCATGATATCAGGAACGTACACATCATATGACTCTTTTGTAAGTGTAATGCCCTAGGTCCAATCAACTTTGGACATAAGCATTTTTAATGTATATATAACCGATGCATATTTATGGCAAGATCTATTGTTTAATTGAATTAATATTCTAAT